>WBNH01005426.1:69643-251677 GCA_013401255.1 Urocolius indicus
ATTAACTTCTCTTTCTTTTTACTTTTTCTATTATTCATAATAAAGGTATAGGTAAATAAGGGCTTGAGGGAGTTATCTAATTCTCAACTCTGAAAATCTTTCCGAAGGGACCAGTCTCAACCCTTACAATGAATTGCCTCATCATTTCACGTTTTCTAGTGGACTAATTTCAAAAGAAAATTGTTTCCATCTCTTGCTGTCCCAAGCAAGGTTATAGCCAGTGACCTGTCTCCAAAGACAGGTTTTTTTAATTTCCTTGGAGAAATAATTTAGCAACTGTCTGGTTTGCCACACAAAAAATGAAGAAAAAAAATGTTCAGAACCATTTTGGAATCTATTCTATTAAAACAGTGAGGTGGAGGCTTGGGGGAAAGTCACTACCTTCTTTACAGTATTCTGTAATCCTGAGCCACACCTAGCTCCAGCTGCTGGGTTTTATTGCAGGAAGTAGATTTGTCTTGTTAGAAATTACTTTGTTCTTGACTTAAGTTTCCAGGAAAACATTCTAGGAACCGAGGAACTCGTTTAGATCAGAAAGGATACAGATCAAGTTTCCAACACAATAAATCTGACAGTAATTAATTGGAGAGTATCTAACTGCAACTTTTTATCTAAGAAGCTTTGTGTATGCTTTGGATATAAATAATTTAAGATAACAGATCTAAAAAGTCAATTTTTGTAAAGCAGATGGGTTGGGTCTATATACCCTAGTTACTTGATTTATATTTAGAAAGTTCTTCAATTAAGATAATGCCTTTCTCATCTGGGAGTGACTTGCATAGGTAACAGAACTACACAGAAAACCAATTTCTCTGTAGCAGTTACTTAGATTCTGGCATTTCAATAGAACTTTGCATTGCATTTTAAATAGTCTTAGCCCTGTGTCTCCAGAGGAGCATAAATCCTATAATGTTTAATAGATTAAAAATAAATAAATATATAAATAAGCCTTACTAGCCACAACAACATAATGTTTAAAATATTTTTTTAACTTCTTATAACACTTATAATGTACTAAAGAATAATTCAAACTGATGTTGCTTGCAAAGCTTAACTGACATTGGTACCATTAGTACAGGAAATAAATGAAATTTTCCAGGTTACAGCACAACATCCCAACTTTTTATCTAAAGACATTTTAGACTAGGAATCTTGAAGAGAAAAATAAAACCTCAGTTGTATTAAACAGAACCAGGACTGTAAGCTTACTGTTCTCATTTAATAAAAGTTAATTGAAAGTTCTAAATGCCATGTTGAAGTGAAATATTATATTCTTCCTCCTCTAAATAGCAAAATTGGATTTTAAAGAGGTTCCGTAATGTAGTTTTCCAGATCAGAATATTCACTGAACCTGCCTCCTTCTTATTGAAAGCATTATCCGTGAAGAATTCATACTTCCAATAAAAAAAAAATNTAGAATAAAAAAAAGGAACAGAAACAATTCTTTCTTGACCTTCCCAAATAATCCAAAACTGAAAACACTTGCAAGTGTATAATGGCTCAATTTGCCAGGATCAGCACCCTGGTATTGTGAGCAAAAAGCAGGCTACATAGAAAGGAATGTAGAGATGGGTGACACAACTTAGAGAGACACTGGTAGGTGTTCAAACAGACTTAGGCCAACTGTGCTCCAGTGACAGAAAAATGTGCTGAAGAATTTGGGCTTACATGCATCTGTGTTATAGTTACAAAACTGTTGCCTCATTACTGTGTACCCAGGGAAAGAGGCAGAAGGATGTCTGGAAGCCCCGTAACAAACCCTAGGATCCTCCTAGTAGGAAATGTTTTGCAGAAGGGAAATACAGATGGCCCTGTTGTGCCTACAATTTTGGAAACAAAGGCTGCCACCCTGAAATCTATGATGAAAAAGAACCATAAAAATGTTTTGCTAGAAGGGATATCTAGCTAAACTGTATTACTTATACACCCTTTACCTTGATGGTGAGGAAAAAAGAGCATAATAGCTTTCCAGGAAAAAAAAAAAAAAAGGGAGTTCAGAGTTTGAAAATAATTTGGAAAGAGTGTCCTGAGACACAAAAAGAACACAAACCCAGAGGTGTTGCCAACAGATGACTAATTACTGCTGGCAGCTGAGAGCAGATACACCAGCAACACAGTGAGCGCTCCATGGAGGCAACAAGCAGATACACCTATCTCAAGACCATAGCTCCAGGAACCAGGCCTTCTTACAAAGCTCCTGTTCCAACTTGCAGCTTCAGTGAAGACTTCTGCCAATGGTCATCCCACAGGAAACCAAGCACAGAGCGAGCTAACCAGTGAGTCTGATGAAATGGTCTGCAGGAGACTTGAGTTCCTTTTAGAGATCAGAACAGTGGGAGATGAGGTTAGGAATCATTCAAGGTCATATTTGATCCTTTGAAACAAGTAAAAATATTAGATATCTCTCCATTGCATGCAATTATCTTGTTTTTCTGAGGTCCTTTGTCACTCTTCCCTTTATATTTCTAAAGCAACTGTTATGGAAATGAGAGATTAACTTCTCTTTCTTTTTACTTTTTCTATTATTCATAATAAAGGTATAGGTAAATAAGGGCTTGAGGGAGTTATCTAATTCTCAACTCTGAAAATCTTTCCGAAGGGACCAGTCTCAACCCTTACAATGAATTGCCTCATCATTTCACGTTTTCTAGTGGACTAATTTCAAAAGAAAATTGTTTCCATCTCTTGCTGTCCCAAGCAAGGTTATAGCCAGTGACCTGTCTCCAAAGACAGGTTTTTTTAATTTCCTTGGAGAAATAATTTAGCAACTGTCTGGTTTGCCACACAAAAAATGAAGAAAAAAAATGTTCAGAACCATTTTGGAATCTATTCTATTAAAACAGTGAGGTGGAGGCTTGGGGGAAAGTCACTACCTTCTTTACAGTATTCTGTAATCCTGAGCCACACCTAGCTCCAGCTGCTGGGTTTTATTGCAGGAAGTAGATTTGTCTTGTTAGAAATTACTTTGTTCTTGACTTAAGTTTCCAGGAAAACATTCTAGGAACCGAGGAACTCGTTTAGATCAGAAAGGATACAGATCAAGTTTCCAACACAATAAATCTGACAGTAATTAATTGGAGAGTATCTAACTGCAACTTTTTATCTAAGAAGCTTTGTGTATGCTTTGGATATAAATAATTTAAGATAACAGATCTAAAAAGTCAATTTTTGTAAAGCAGATGGGTTGGGTCTATATACCCTAGTTACTTGATTTATATTTAGAAAGTTCTTCAATTAAGATAATGCCTTTCTCATCTGGGAGTGACTTGCATAGGTAACAGAACTACACAGAAAACCAATTTCTCTGTAGCAGTTACTTAGATTCTGGCATTTCAATAGAACTTTGCATTGCATTTTAAATAGTCTTAGCCCTGTGTCTCCAGAGGAGCATAAATCCTATAATGTTTAATAGATTAAAAATAAATAAATATATAAATAAGCCTTACTAGCCACAACAACATAATGTTTAAAATATTTTTTTAACTTCTTATAACACTTATAATGTACTAAAGAATAATTCAAACTGATGTTGCTTGCAAAGCTTAACTGACATTGGTACCATTAGTACAGGAAATAAATGAAATTTTCCAGGTTACAGCACAACATCCCAACTTTTTATCTAAAGACATTTTAGACTAGGAATCTTGAAGAGAAAAATAAAACCTCAGTTGTATTAAACAGAACCAGGACTGTAAGCTTACTGTTCTCATTTAATAAAAGTTAATTGAAAGTTCTAAATGTCATGTTGAAGTGAAATATTATATTCTTCCTCCTCTAAATAGCAAAATTGGATTTTAAAGAGGTTCCGTAATGTAGTTTTCCAGATCAGAATATTCACTGAACCTGCCTCCTTCTTATTGAAAGCATTATCCGTGAAGAATTCATACTTCCAATAAAAAAAAAATTGAGGGAAATTCTATATTCTTCATTTAAAAAAAAAAAATCTTAGAAATCTGCACATACACACTTTAAAAACAAAAAAAAAATCTGTTGGGCTCATTGAGTCCCTGTTTGTCAATGATACAGTTAATTTCCCTGCACTTACAACAGAAGCTGTCATTTCCAATTTCCATTACCTTCATACAAGTGATTAAGGAATCACAAACATAACATCCCTTTAACATCCACATTTCTTGATAATTTGTTGTGTGTATTTATTTTTTGATCTACACTATATAAACATATTACTATAAAACCCAAATTCAGTGAGGACTTCATTTTTAAGGTACCATGCACTGTTTTAAAAAAATGAAGCCTGATATTTCCATGCCATTCATCTGCAGACCTGCACTGCTCAGAAAAGTTTGGTTTTTTTCCTCAGTGACAGTGACGAAACACAAGCAATTATTGAAAGGCTATCATGAGATTGGATGGTATTTTAAGCATTCTGGGCTTCTACAGTTGTATAAGCCTGTAAGCCTGGCATTTTCAGCCTGAATCTGCCACAAAAGATGGGCCAAATTGTTGGTCATCCAGACCATCTATACTTTTCTACTCAGTTGTCTGGCCATTAGTTTGGGATAACTATCCAGTGTTCTTGTTTCCCGCAAACTCTATGATATTTCATTGGTGATCTCTGTCCAGACGATATTAAAATGGTCTTTTTTTTTTTGATCTCTCAGTTCCTCCACAAGCTAATAAGTCAAACTAACAAAAGAAAACAGGAGGAAAAAAAACACAAACCAAAACGGGGGAGAGGGGTGAAGGGCAGAGAAAAAAAAAAAAAAAAAGATGAAAAAACATGGCAGGGAGGGGAAGAGGAAAAAAAAGATAAACATATATCAAAACAAATTCCCAAACAGTGTCCACAACTGAGTTCCATTTTCAGTTTCTAATCAGGCATTTCACATAAACAGGAATAAATATGACTCAAACCTTCACCAGCTTTTAGCACACACTCCTATAGTTGATGAATATTGATTTGAAGGAGTACCTGACATTTTGCACAATATGATCTAATAATAACTCAAGTGGAAATATACTAGTAACATATTTTAAAGTTTCTCCTGCACTAGTTTCTGGTCATAAGTGACCAGAAAAGAACTGAAGAAAATCTACATAAAATTTTAACGTTAATCAAGAGAAACATTGGAGATGAAGAAAAATATAAGAAAGAGTGGGAGAAGAGGAATTACACACTGCAACTCCTGCTGGTTAGATGGCTGTAATGTTTTTCACTAACCACGGTAATAGATGAAGCATTGCTTATTGCCTTAGCCTTTGTCATTTCAATGTAATATCTTGGGATTTCTGGTTAAACTTATTCCCGTTTCATAGGTAATACCTGTTGTATTCAATCACTCTCACCAATGTATTTAATGCTTATTGTCCTCTATGAGTACTGTATATAGAACTCTTCCAAAAGTGTTCAGAAAGACTTTACTTTTCAAAGCTCAAATGTCATATACTATTTATAAACATGGTAACTGTTGACCATTTAACTGTGTGGCACAGTGGTGACATGGGATAATCACACAGCTGTCAGAAAGTAACATTTCTGTGAAGTCATAAATCTAACAATAACTACAGAATATAACCTCTTGGAAATCTTGTATTTCAACTTCTACCTAAGCTACATACTGACTTGGAAGACCAAATGAATTCTGTGAAACAAATAACTAAATTTTGCTTGCTTATACACTGAATTCCTTTTTCAAGATAACAGATTTGTACCTCTACATTCTATTTTAAAATAATCTCCTCTATTTAGAGCAAGTTTTTTAATGCTCTGTTAAGAACTGTACTCCTGAAACAGTCAGACTCCAGAGAACAAATTAAAAATTATCAGAACAGACCAGCATTTGGAACTTGAGTTTGGTTTTTATAGTTTTGCTTTGGTAATCCTACCTGCCAATAAGAGAAGAAAACACCCCTTAAACAGTTTTGCACTTTTTCTATTTGTGTGGAATGCCTACATGAGGTTGACTAGACACAGGTATGAACATTCAAAATGCCTTTTCAGGCACAGTAAATAAACTGGGTAAATAAACTTTTTCAACGCATGGATGACTGCTCTCTATTCTCATAATGAGCAGCTTTTTTATAGTTAGGTTACAACACGTTTCAGTATGTACCACCAGTCACACACACTATGCTGTCTCAGCTACTATCAGAAACAATAGCTTAAGATCCAACCTAAGCTTGCACTGGAAGTACAATATAACTTCCTAGATTCTGCAGTTTTACAGAGCTTGATATTTCTCTTGTTATAAAGAGCAGATAGAATTACATCATTAAAAAAAGACACAAATTTCTGATACGCACACAACACCGAACAGTGAAAATACAACTTACATATTCCTAATTTCCTCTTTTCAAAGAAGTAAGCTTTGTCTTAACAACATGACAGCTGAAACTCTCAGAATCATATATCACAAACTCTGAACTGAAAAAAAACCCAGTTATAGGGTGAGGAGACGCATTTGATTTTCATGATCTTATGGTTTTAATACTGATTCATTGCCTCTGGTACAAAGTTAACAATTGCACTGTTAAGGCTGTTATTTTACATAGGTTCCACGTCTTTAAACTCTATGAACTTGCAAAGGTGTATCCACATCTAAGGTTACTCTGTCTGTTACCCAGCTTCCTCTGTTAAGATACACACAATCTATTCTCTTGAGTTCCTTTAAAATCTTGCCTGTTTTTAAAGGAAAGACAACACTAGTCTTTCCTCAACCTCAAATATAATTACTTTCAAATCAGTCTTTTTCTGTCTACAGCATTCTTATTTAAATTTGGATAATAAAGACATCACTAACTCAAAATCCTTACAGGTTTGAGGAAATCAGTGTCAGTCATTGTGCATTTAACATGCACAAACAGTGCCACAAGTTGTGTGAGCACCAAAGAACACCTTAACCATCTCAAACCAGAAGACTCTTCCTGATCAGTTTTGCTAAAAAGAAAGAATATTTGCTTTTCTTTGTATTGCATGAAGATACTTAGGCTCTGTGTACTCTTTCAGGCTGGTCTAGGAGGAAAGAAACACTTGGGGACCACTAATGGTGGTAATGGAAGGGTTAATACTCCCTTTGTGGGTCCACAATCTGTCTGAATGACTTTATGCAAGCCTTACAGGCTAAACAAAGGTAAGTAAAGGCAGAAGTCACCCAGTACAGTGTTTATATGCAGGACACATCAACAGAAGGGAAGCACAAATACATTTACCTTTTGTTCAGATTTTTCTTCCAAGTAGCTATTCAAATATTCAGCATTTTGGTCAAAACCTGTGATGTTTTGCACCTGCACTTTCTCAAAGCTTGCAGACATTCACTGGAGCCCCTGTGGTTATCTCATTACTGCCAGCCTTTATCAGCTTTATCTTTGGCAGCAAAAACAACGTTAAAAATATATGTTAGAGAAGTAGGGCATGAGCAGATTTGACTGGAAAACAATTTTTTCCTAAATGCTTGCATATAGTTATTCAGAAGACTTTAAAAAAGTTATTTAAAAAAAAAAAACATATTTCATCACTGAAATAATTTCCACTTCATTTAACTAACACAAGCCTACCTAACCTTTGCAAAGTTATAGACAAATGGGTTTTTGAGAATGAGTCTTTCTACGTTGTCAGGAGAAACAGTTTAACTTGTAACCAGAATTCATTACAGACTATGCTTTAATTCTGTTCTTGAAAAAAATTATTTTTTAGCATTTTAACTACTGTAATTTTCTTCCCATTGTTTCTGAGGTAGAATTTAGACAAAACAGAGCTATATGCTAGAATTTGCAGGTAACTGAGCTTCTATATCTATAGCGGGGCGGGAAAAAAAGTTGAAACTAATAGATTTTTAATTTTAAAACCTGAGTCTGTTTGGCTTGTGATACATCATCCTTAGCATTATTTGCTATCATTGCATCCATGCAGGTATGAAATCATTCACAAGGGAATACCTACATTTCACCAAAAATAAAGTACACTACATAGTATATGATTTATGCAGAATTATTTATATAGAGGATCAGGAGTTTATGTTTTAAGCTTGCTATGACTAGGTGAGGGAGGATAATAAAAAAGACCCCAAATATCATGGGATAAACACAGTTTTTAATTTAACAACTCCGTTTTTAACAAACTATGACAAGAATTGTTTGAATGTATATCCCGTTAAAAATTATTCAAATTTCAGATCAATATATGAAAGTATCCAATGTTATTTTTTTTCTCCAGAAAATAAAGTGAAATCAACATATGTAACAATACAACAAATAGTTCTCAACAGAGAATTTGGCATGAAATTTATGCACCTTGAGGGAAAATTTATGGGAAGTGAAAACAGGAGCCAGGTTTATTAGCTGGTGATAACTTTGTACATAAAGTCTGTGTTCTGCTGAAATTTCCCAGTTTGAAGAATCTACTTAGACAATTTGAACAGGTAGTTGAGAGCATATTGTAGATATCTTTGGCTTTGGCTAATGAGCAGTTTAACTGCAAAACTTTATTAAAAAAAAAAAAATACCTAGGGAAAATTTTAAAAAGTGTCTTGGAAAGTCAATAAGCAGAAAGTGTCAAAATGGGAAATTTGTGAGACTTAAGTGTAGTGAGAAAGAGAGGAGGAATAAGGTGACATTGGGACTGTATTTTTATATCAGACTTACATCTGATTTTATAGGAGACTCAAAAGAATGTGCCAATAAATGTTACTAGCTGAAAAAAAGATATAAAGACATTTTTAAATGGTTACCTGGAAGGAACGTAATTGTATCATCTCATAAAAAGCATGGAAGGGAATAACTAAGGAGTAGAGATATATCTGGATACATGGGAGAAACTCAGATTTTTTTTACGAGAACACACAGGTATAAAGAGAAAATATTAACTTTACAAGATGTCAGTTTTAAACACTTCCAGACAGAAAGACCTGGAGCATGTCAACACACAGGCAAGACAGGAGAGTGATCAAATATGGCAAGAAAGAGAATTAGTAACAGAGCAAGATAGCTGCACAGAGAAAAAGAAATTCTGCATAGAGCCAATAAGAAAAAAAAAAAAAAAAGAACAGCACAGGTGGGAAGTTAACTACAAACCAGATGAAGGAAAAATAAAATCGAGAAGATTGGAGATGCGTGCAATTTCAAGAATTGCATGAGGGCCAAATTGACTGACTTGTCATTAGAGAGCACAGAAGGAAGAGGTCAGCAAGCTAGGACAAGAAAAAGGGCCTTGAGGCAGAACAGAAATAAAAAAGAAAGAAAAAAATAATCTTTCTTTGCTTAGGTCAGTTCTTGTTGTAAAATGGATAAAATATTTATACATAAGTGAGATAGATGCACAGTGCAAATTAAAATAGGATGCAGTTAATGAAGAATAGACAAAAATACTTCTAGTAAAAAGGAACAGTCAGTAAATGGAACCACTATATTCTCATTAATAGGACCCTTTCTTAGGTGATTCTTTCAGATGAGAGTTTTGCACCTGCACTTTCAGTGCTGGCCTTGAGGGAGTAAGACTGAATCAGCGCAATGTGGGGAAAGTATAATAAAGAAAATTAAGCCTTCTAGGATAGTAGTCCTACAGTCAGAGTTATATATAGAAGCATAACACCTGTTTAAAAGTTCTGCAGTGCTGATATGCATTTAATAAATTCTAAAACCTTAAAGCCAGATAGGCGAAAAAATATAATACTTGATCTTGCTGGATAGTGCAATCATGAGTTAAATGAAGCTAAATACGGATAAGGTTCTTAGCTTAAAGACGACCTTTAAGAAATCCCTAATTTCCTCTGCCATCTTCAGATTTTGAGGTTTTCAGTTACTTTATTTTTCTCAACAGTTATTCCTTTTGAACTTGAGAGCTTTAGTTGGTTACTTAAAATTATCAATGATGGTCTTGACAAATACTATTACAGAAATTAACTATGACAGAAAAGGAGAAAGTAAGATAAATACAGAGATATTTAGAAAGCATTTAAAAAGATAATGGCTTCTGAAATCTGATAACATAATTATGGTGGAATCTACTACTACAAAAAATGAAGTCAGGTACTCAGAGAACAACAATAACAAAAATTGCTGTTATTTGAAACTTCATCAGTTTCAAAAATATCAGAGGCTTATTAGAGTTGTATTGTCTGTGATCTAGCCATTTCCACACCCAGGAACAATTAAACTCTAGAATATATCACTTTAAGTGTTGTCAATAGAGTAAGAAAGTATGACTATCAACAAAGAGATACTCTTAAATTCACTGGCAAATTGAAAGCAGAGTTTAAGTTTGGTTTGTTCAGTAGCAGAACCATAAAACAAATGTCTTTGGAATTTTAAATACCTAAGGTGGGTGGAAAAACAAAGCACCTCCACTGCTAAACTGATACGGCCATGCTAGCATAAAAACATATGGATACAAGTAGGATCACAAATATAATGTATCTGAGAATACAAAGGTTTCTAAGTATTTTAGTAAGATTCTGATTTCTTCTCAGAACAATAGCAGCAGGCCAAAATATACACAGTTCAATATCAAGAGAGTGCATCCTAAGTTTATGAAAGTGATAACAGAGTATATATTTATGTATTATGTTGGTCTCTGTTCTTTAGAAACAGGAACAAGTAGCCAGGAGTTCATTTCTTGTGTTGTACCAGAGACTGTAGTGAAACCCAGCAGCACCCTCCTGGTTTTTATAATAAAGGCACAAAAATATGGACTTCTTACATTCTAGATGACAGTAGAACTGAAAGAGTTAACATTGAGTCCTTGTTTCTATTAGGAACTCAGGTATCCAAGGCTTAATATCTCAGACATTCCATGTTGCATCTCCTGAAACTTGGCAAGCATCTTGTCAGCTTCAATACAATTTGGTTTTCCAAACCCAAATTGTTTTTAAAAGATTAAGGTGTTCTAATTTTTCAAAGCAATAAGTACAAAAGCAGTAATCCTTTTCCACTGTGACACAGATTGTCTACAGTAATCTTTATTATTTACTAAAACTTGATGACAATACTAAACTGGGGGGAGTGACTGACACACCAGAAGGCTGTGCCATTAAGCAAGACCTGGACAGGCTGGAGAGTTGAGCAGAGAGACATCTAATGAAATTCAACAAGGGCAAGTGTAGAGTGTTGTATCTGGGGAAGAACAATCCCATGTACCAGTACAGCTTGGGGAATGAACTGTTAGAGACTAGTGTAGGGGAAAGGGACCTGGGATTCTTGGTGAACAGCAGGATGAGCATGAGCCAGCAATGAGCCTTCGTGGCCAAGAAGGCCAATGGCATCCTGGGTTGTATTAGAAGGGCTGTGGCAGTAGGTCGAGAGAGGTTGTACTCCTCCTCTATTCTGCCCTTGTGAGACCACATCTGGAATCTTGTGTCCAGTTCTGGGCCCCTCAGTTCAAGGAGGACAGGGAGATGCTGGAAAGAGTTCAGCACAGAGCCACAAAGACAATGTAGTGAAGCTGAGGGAGCTGAGGCTCTTTGGCTTGGAGGAGACTGAGGGGTGACCTCATTAATGTTTACAAATATGTAAAGGGCAGATGTCAGGAGGATGGAGCCAGGCTGTTCTCAGTGATGTCCAATGATAGGACAAAGGGCAATGGGTACAAGCTGGAACATAAGAGTTTCCAAAGAAATACAAGGAAGAATTTCTTCACCTGTTGAGGGAGCACTGGAACAGGCTGCCCAGATGGGTTGTGGAGTCTCCTTCTCTGGGCACATTCAAAAACCACCTGGACAAACTCCTGTGTGACCTACTCTAGGATGTCCTGCTGTGGCAGGGAGGTTGGACTAGATGATCTTTCGAGGTCTCTTCCAGCCCTTAAGATTCTGTGACTGTCAAAGAAAAGGAAGACATTTTTCAGAGCCTATTTAGGTATTTGAATTGCTATGTACTGAATAGAAAAGAAGACTGATTACTCCAGCTCTGAAGAACTCAGACAAAAAATGATGGGGTTCCATGGAAACCAATCATATGATTCAAAAATTAATAATGCAATATAGGTTAAATATTAGCTCCATCCAAGCCAATGGACACAAGATTTCATCCTCAGGAGTCTTCTGCCTCTCAAATACTGCTTCAAATCCTCCAAAAGCAATAGATTTAGAAGAAAATATTAAAAGCCATTTAGTAAACTACCTCAGTTAACAGATCCTTACAAAAGAATGTGTATTATTAAAAAATACACACTAAACATGGGCAAAGAAATTTTAGGTTCTACTTTCTTGATGAAAAGAGTAGGGGGAAAACCCACACATCTTTACTACATGTTCAAATCAGGCTGGTACCAGTTTCAAACTGGTGAGCCCCAAGATGCTGTAAGTTTTCTATAGAATGGAGAAGAAAAAAATAATAATGTAATACTATTTTGCAGTTGGAAATTAAGGTAGAAATATCAAGTGCATGATAAACATTACACATAACGTATGACAGAACAAGGATCACAAGTAATTTGTCTTTGTTCAAGGCCTTCAACAGTAATCCTTGCATGAAAATCTCGATTCTTTCTTTCCTTCTGTAATATCAGAAGGGTTAATAACAGCAAAGGATGTACTGAAATCGCTGTTTTCTTTTCCAGAAGGAGGAAAAGACAAGGCACACTTAGAGACACTCTGCTAGCGTCCCAGATTCTCTCACCAGAAATGCACTCTTACCATTGTCCCATTTAGTGTCTCCAACTGAAGAGTAAAGACGTGTACTCTTGACTATGCACATAAATCTGTTCCTTGTAAGGATTCCTCCATTACAACATTCAAACTGAAAACACAACCCTAACTTACAGGAATATCATTGCAAGTTTATACTTACAAATTATGTCCTATTTCATCATGCCTGGAGCTGCTCCTGGGCCTGTGGTTTTAGTGTTTTCAACTGAATGCCGGATGGTGGCAAAAGTCAGCTTCCTTCATGAATCTGAAGCTTGTAGTCACATTGTCCAGCCACAGTGGAGACCCACCCTTCCCTTCTTTGGACAGATAGACATGTGTGTTTGTGTATGTGCACATTTGTGTGGATATACACCCACATATGTGTATACCCATACAGATATCTGGGAATAGGCACATAAAAAATGAAAATGGAGGGGAGAAAACTAGGTCAGCAGTGGCATATAGTAATAATTAACTCCACATTACATATATTTGTATTTAGATAGATGCACAAATACATGCATAAAATGCTGTAAATCCAAGACTATCACAGGTAGGCAAACCATTGTTGCAACTGTTCAGGGACTTACGTCATGTAGAAGAGCAGAATTGTATTAGTAGCTATGCTAACAGGTGAAAATTGTTTGTGTCAATTGGCCATTGATTTTTAAGTTTCGCTATATCTAAGTAGGATTTATTGGTCAAATTATACACTTTCCTGGAAGTCAATAGAAATCATTAGACCACACAGCTTGTTTCTCTTCTGCCTGTATGTCATGTATTTGCTCCCTTCTGGGGCTTTAGGAGTAAAAAAACAGGAAAGCAGTCCTTTTGAAATGGTTTGAACATGTACATTTTTTTGTCTTCATTTGTTGGCTACTGGGAGAAACATGCCTTTCCCACTCAGGACAACACTTTCAGGACAAGTGGCAAGAAACCATTTTCCTTGTTAGCTTTACTAATGCCTTGCCTTTTGAGAGCACGTTTTACCACTTCAGTTAGCTGTGTCAGATGAGATACCACATGGCTGAGCTCTGTGCAAATTGCCTCTCACAGCAGCCTACATACCACACTCAAATACCACCTTCCCTAACCTCCCATTGTTCCCTGTTTCTTTTCATTAAGTCTATTCAGCAATTCTCTCTAAAATCTGTGCCTTGGCTGTCTCTCTGTCAGCTGACGGCTTCCTGCCCTTTTCAACAAGCACATTACTCACCTGTTTATACTGCACAGCTGAAACAGAAAAAACTATCAGTCAAGTGAGAAGACTGCAGCACACTCCTGTGCTATTGTTTTGCTTTCCCTTAGCTACTCCATACTGCCTATTTCAGAGAAAGGTTTTGTCATGGTTTTGTGAGGAGATGCTTATGCTTAATAACAGGGGGAGGGGGCTGTAATGCAAGCCCGGTAAAGAGTTGTCAGACTTTCTGGCTAGGCCTCTGCCATCACTATTAAAGGACAGGACTTTGAAGTGTGTAGAAGGAGTTGGAAAGGCAAGATGAAGGCAACCATGCAGACCCCGCAGCCAGGAAAACACAGAAGAAGTGATGGCAGACAAGAGACATCCTATCCTTGCAGCCCATAACAAGAAGCAGAAACCCCGTGACAGAGGGGGTGAGAGCTGGAAACTCAGAGGGAGCAAACAGTTGATCTCCCAATCCAGAGAAGATGAACTGGGGCTGCAGCACCCCATGGGAACGGCCTGGGCAGGGCTGCCTTGTGTGTGGGAGACCCCGAACTGGAGCAAGGGAGGGCTGGTGAGGAGCACTTCTCCTAAGGAGTGGGATAAGTGGCAAGAGACATCAAGAAAGGACTGACTGCATCCCTCATTCCCTGACCCCAGCACTGCTTATGGAGGGAGGAGTTAATGACACCAGGCTCAGGGCTATGAACCCTGAAGAGAGAAGGGGTGATGGAAAGCTGACTTTAAAGCTGGTTGCACTTTCATCATTCACCCTACTCTGTGTTATTTTCTGTTGGATATTTGTTTTTTATGTTTTAGTTTGAGGAAGAGTAAGTTTTGTTTTTTTCCCCAAGCTGAGTAGCCTGGTCTGTTTTGTCTGGGACCATAAGCAGCAATTAAGCCCTCCCTGTCCTTTGGGAGTTCCAAAGTCTGTGGCACTTCAGTGTAATTGTGGTCTTTTGTCCCTGGATGGGCCTAAATCAAGACTGATACATTTCTCAAATTAATTACAAGTAGCCAAGTAATCTTTATTCTGAAACCTTCACCAGCTACTTCCTGCATTCCACACCCGGAGGAAGATGGAGCTGTTTGGCCTTCGTATGTAGATAAAACTATATTAACATAAAACTCTTCCTCTTTCTCTAGATCACCTTTTTCCTCTTGTTGTCCCAGACAGATTGAAGTCTACAGCAGCTGTGCAAAAACCCTACATGACTGATTTTCCAGCTTTTTTTAAAATGACAGAACCTAATGTTTTGAGTCACCTGTCTGTCTCTTTCTGGTTGTTGGCTAAATAAAGTATATTAAGCTTAACAAGGTATATTAAAAAAAGACTTTCATTTCCAACTCGAGCTTTTTTTACTCATCTTTGGTTACTCCGACACCTTTTCTCCTCATACATGAGCCTTCTTGCTCAGAATGCTCTAATTCTATAGTTGGAATGGTTCTAGTGACAGGACTCACCAGCTCTCATCCTCTATGTTCTTCAGGCATGTTACTTTGCACCACCTGAAACTGAGCTGTGAGAAACAAGCATTCAAAACAAATCTTCACTAACTTTCAAAGGCCAAGCAAAAATATTTCCTACTCTATCTGCCCATCTAGATAAAAAATTGGAAGGATTTTTTTTTTCTTGGCCTCAGGAATAAATTGCCATTGCAATTCCTAAATTTCATTTACTATAACTACAAATACATAGTCTTACTTGTGTAAAAGCTATGCATATGTGGTATACACACTCTTCCAAATACTCTCTACCACAAGGCATAGCTGGCATCCAAGCCAAGTAAATTCATCAGAAATATTATACCTACTTGAAAAAACAAAACAATAACAAAAAAGCCCCCAATTATCAGGCCTTTTTACATTGTTCTATTTTGAAATTCCACTACTACAAGTCATGATGGATTAAGAATAACCAAAAACCATAATCAGAGGGCAAGTTTTAAACAGTTTTATTAATGTAACTTAAAAAAAACTAGGATATCACACAGCTTTCTTGGGCTTCACAAGGAGCCTTCTGTGTGACTACTGGGCATTATTAATTTTCCAAACCTGAACTTTCTTTTTCGTTTAATATTCGCTGATTAATTGTTCAATATACTGATTATTTCTCAAGTCTTGCTCTTGAGTTACATGCTTGTGCATACAACTGTGTTGGGAAACCATGATATACAGTCCTAAGATTTGCTATTGCATTCTATTGCAAAAGAAAGCTCATAACTTGTCTCAGGTGAATAATTGTGGTAATAACTGAAATAAACTGATATGTCTTGGTTTTATCACTATTTCAGCTACTACCTCAGCAAATGAGGAGCCTTGGAAAAAAAGATGTTAGAGACAACTGTCTCAAAAAAAAAAAAAAAACCCAAACAAATCAAAGTGATAGCAACTCAAAAATAAGGGTAAATACTCAGTATTTTACTTTTAAAATAAATAGAAAGTAAAATGTATGATTAACGGGGCCCATACAAAGTGTGACAGTGAGGGTAAGAGAGCACTGGAATAGGCTGCCCAGATGAGTGTTGGAGTCTCCTTCGCTGGACACGTTCAAAAGCCATCTGGACGAGTTCCTGTGTGACCTACTCTAGGTGGTCCTGCTGTGGCAGTGGGGTTGAACTAGATGATCCTTTGAGGTCCCTTCCAACCCTTAAGATTCTCTGATTCTTAAGATTCTGTGAAATCCACCTTTTCAATTTACATATGTAAATGTTTGCAGAATTATCCTTTACCTAAGCAATCATGCTGCCCTTAGTTACATGATATATGTCATATATGGTATGGACAAGATAGAAACAATAATAAATTAATGATCAATCTTTACAATGAGCTTTTCTCATTGAGTAATCCAACTACAAGCATGGGTACAAGGAGAATTCAGAACAATGCTTCGCCACACCTTCTGTCAGAAAGTAACAGCACACAGTTAATACATGTAGTATTTTCAGAGCAAGGGCAAGCCCTACGAGCTTTTTCTTAATCTGCACCCTCTGGCAGAACCAATAAGGTGTTGCCATCACCAAAGTGCTTCCAGAAGACCTGTCATAGAAATATGTCTTCACTCTCCCTCACAGCCAGGCCCGTGACTCTGAAATTCTTCATGTCACATACACCTCCAAACTCAGGACACAGACTCAATATCACGAGTTGCCAGAGCACTATCCATCACAATTCAGATTGCTCCAAGGACCTGGCTAATCTTTTTCAGCTACCTGCAGCTGCAATACTCTATATATGCAGCAGCCTCTCTAACCATGTAGTTTCCATTTTGCTTCTTAAAGGCATTTACCATTGTTTCTGAAATACCTACACTGAGGATGATTCTCAGGGCCTTTAATGCTATTTCATTCTTCCTATTCAGTATAAGGGGAGGTGGATCCTGGATAAATAACTCCTCTCATCTTTATGAGAGATTAGTGCTTTGATCAGAAATCTACTGAAATTAGTAGGACTCTCTTCAGTTGTTTTCTGTAAACATTGGGCCAGACTTTGAAGAAAGAATATGAAGTAAACACTAGTTAACTGTTTTCATTAAAACTTTTTCATTAGACCTTATCATTTTTTCCTCTGGGAGAAAGCTATTGCAACAGCTTTAATGAATATCTTGGTAGAAGAAATAATAATTTAAATGAGAGGACAAATTAATATCTAAATAATAAACTCTCCATGCTCTGGAGTCATCTCTTCAAAACTGAGCCCTATAAGTATAATGTACAATTGCTGAGTGGTTGACTTTGAATAATCACAAGTGACCTGAAATAACAGTGAAGTAACACAGAGATAGTACCACTGTCTCCCATAGGGACTAGAATCAATTTTTCCACACTGTAAAATATTGCTCATGTAGATAATAATTTTCTCTTGTCTAACTTTAAAATTCACATTCATAGTCTTTTTTTGATTAATGAAATGGCTTTGACAGCCTGAAGCTTCTTCCCAATATTAGAGAGAAAGCGGGTGGGTGCCAATGTACAATTATTCAAACTAGTAATCTCCTGTGTCTCTGACTGCTATTACTCCTTTGCCTGTGACCCAACCACTTAATGAAGTGAAATTAGTTTACAGTAATAGGAAATTCTCAGAACTACATGAAAGCAAAAGCTTTAATATGGGAAGAACAAATGGCCTTTTCATGCAAGACTGACCACAAGCATTGTAAAGGAATCTGAAAGGACTTTATATCTTTTTAAGAAGGCATGATATTAGTTGAAACAATATACTGAACTAAATATGATAAATGATCAAATACCTCTTCAAAACAGAAAGCATCAACACAATTTTCTCCTTTTGTCACACACCAGAATTTTCTCTTTTGCATATAAATGTATGACACACACATCTTTTGTAAAGGTAAAATCAAGATCTCATCATCCTTTAAATCCCTTCTAACATTTTTATCATAATACCCATGACAAACTGCCAACAGAATACTACAAACAGGGAGATTGACATTTATTTTGCCTACTTGTCCTTTGCAAAATTATGTATGAGTGTGTATTAGAATTGAAATAAATATGGTTTTATCTTAAATGGCAAAAAACAGTTCACATTTTTCCACATATATATTGTTTATCTACAAAATTCTATTAACTGTTGAAACTGTAACTCAAATCCTCCTCATTCTTGTATTTCCTATCATGTAGGAAAAATTACCACTTTCCTAAATTTTAACATTCCTTCCCCACCTGTGCTTTAAAAAAAACAAGAGGAAATAGAGGAGATATGTGGAAGAGCTACAACAACTGGGATTGGATTTTTTTTTCCAAAATAAAATTCTTTATTTGAAGCATTAATCTATTTTCTAACTAGCTCTAATATCATTTTATTCTTTCTGATGCCTTCTGCATTTTTACAGTCATTTGTCAAGCCTACTTAGATCACTTGAGGGAAATAATTGTTTCCAATGCAGCAGTTGACAAGAGTCTTCAGTATGTCCTAGTGTTATCAAAGGATAAAAGCAACCATAAAAGTATTCATGTATTCACATAGCCTCATTTTACACATATGGTGGTGATATTCAAGCAACAAGTTAGACATTTCTTAGACATTTCTCCTTAGACATTTCTCATTGACTTCTCCCCGAAACTGGATTAAGATAACCTGAGATATCTGATGCATTGTCACGCTCTATAGTAGCTCTTCCTCTTTCTGTTTTGCTTTTCCCGCCTCGCAGACGGTGAGAGGGAGAACAGGATAAAATCTGTGGTGACATTTCTGCTTCAAGTATAGCCTTTCCCGATTGGTCTAGAGTTTCAGGTTTCCTCCAGTTCAAGTCAACCTCTCACTACACATTTACTAAGGTTGGAAAATAATGTTTTTCATTGTTAGCAAAAATATGGATTGATTGCTATCACTGGATGGAACATATCTTTTCCTGTTATGGTTTGACATGACAGCCATTTCTGGTAAGGGGGAAAGGGTTGTAAAGATGGCGCCTGTAAGTAGTTGCTCAAAACTCTCCCCAGCTCTGAGCCAGACACACTTCTGGGGCTGAGACCGGCTGAAACCGTTAGATGCTTCCATGATCACTTTTTAAGAAGAAGCCAGAAGAGGAGGCTTCTTCCTTCTTCTGTGCCTGCTTCTTCTGGCTGGTGGTGGTGCAAGGAGTAGGAACAGTGAGAGAAACAACCATGCGGACTCCAAGGTCATTGAGGGAAGAGAGAAGGAGATGTACCAGAGCACTGCATTCTATAGAGAGAACTGGTGAAGCTGTGATTTACTTTCATTTCTTTAAAGACTCCACATCAGCAGTAGAGACTTATTTTGATAATGACCCCAAATCAGGGCAGACTCACTTTGCTAAAGCTGGCCCCAAGCCAGGGGCAGTGATTCACTTCATTAAAGGCCTTGAGCCAGGGACAGTAACTATGGCCAGAGGAGGCTGTGTCCTGTGGGAGGGACCCAATCACTTCACTGCGGACCCTAAGCCAGATGCAGTGATTTTCTTCTTTAAAATTATGGTCGGAGCAGGCCGTGTCCCAAAGGAGGGACCCAATATCCACAGCTGTAACTGTGGGAAGGAATCAATGACAAAGCAGCTCGTCAAACTTATGCCCAGAAGAGGTCTTGTCCTGAGAGAGGGACCCTGTAACTGCAGGAACTGCAACCATGACAAAGAATCCACAACAGAGAGATTCACCAAGGACTGAGTCCCATGTGAAGGACTCTGTATCGGCAGAAGCCACAGCTGCTCGGAACAACTCACACCAGAGAAGTTCGTTAAGGACTGTGTTCCAGGGGAGGAACCCCGTGTTGGAGCAGGGGAAGAATGCCAGGAGTCATCCTTATCTGAGCAGACAGAAGCGGCAGAGCCCATCTGTGAGAGACTGACCATATCCCCCATTCCCTGCCCCCCTGAGCCATTGAGAGAGGAAAAGGTAGAGATACTGGGAGCAGTGAGCTGGGACTGGGAAGAAAGGAGGGATGGGAGAGGGAGATCTTAAAGTGCTGGTTGTAATTTTCTCATCATCCTACTCCCTTTTTGCTTTTATTCCATTCTGTTTCTTGTAGAATAAACTTTCCTACTTTCCTCTCTAAGTCGAGTACTGGAGTCTGTTTTATCTGGAACTGTAACTGGCAGTGAGCCCTCCCTGCCCTTGTCTTAATCAACAACAATCTTGCTTATCTTTTTACTCCCATTTCGCTAAGGCCTTCGCCATCCTAACGAGGGTGGGGGTGAATAGGGGCACTGAGTGCTAGCTGGGCCAAACCATGACATTTCCCCAAGAGATGGTTAATAATACACTGAATTATCTCATGGAAACTAGATCTACTTCCTACCAGATTTGGAGATCCTTTTGCAAGGTTTAGGTTGATATTTAAAGTATTATCAACAGGTGTAACAGGTTCAATTCAAGCATTAGACATGGTTTCCTCTGTATTTATCCTTACTTGCTCACTTTGATTAAAGAATGTATGAAATCTAAATCACTAAAACAATCTGTTGCTTTTGTCACAGATCATGTCTATTCAGTACACATGAAAATTCCATAGGACAGCCCATATAGCAGAAAGGCAACTGTACTCATTACAAACACAATGGAAACTCAAGTCTCTTTCAGGTGCCTAAGCAAACTGACAGGTACAGACATGGTGAGATACATGAGGAAAAGGTTTTGCAGATACCAAATGATTCATATCAAAGGATAATTCAAAGAATTCTCTTTTCCGCCCTGTATTCATTTGCTTGCTCAAGTAAATCAAAAACTTTCTCAGTCTACTTGATATTAAAAGTTAATCCTTTCAAAAATTGGTTTTCAAAACTATTATTACCTTTTTTTTTTCTTGTCAATGTATCTAAATATTGTGTAATTCAAGTAGAATATGTACATGCTACCCCACTAAAGCTGAACACGTGTTGGATTGTCAATGTGTTCAAAGTAATTCAAATAGATAAAAATGAAGAAGTTTAATCTATTAGACAACAGTATATAAGGAGAAATATTTCAGTATTATGAATAAATAACAAAAGACAGAAGAGAATCTTAAAGGAATTAACTGGTGGGTAGTTCAAAGCAATAATTTTGATTTTTAACAAATCTCCAAAAGCCCAAGAAAATCCAAGGTGTTACAATTTCTAAAATATACAAAAATTATAGGCTGATGTAAAGAGTTCCATACTGTGGGTCTTGATGCTCATCTTAGGTAATAAATTAAAATACACGTCTGATCAACCAATAATTAGATATTAAAGAAGACCTATATTGGTGCCTTTTTTTTCTGTAGGTGTTTGGGTCGTTTTGTTTGTTGTTTTTTTTTTCTTTAACAAACTTACTGGTAAGATTCAGAAAAAGAAATTTCTGATACGAGTTCTTCAAATAATTCAACTCGGTGACATACAATGTTTGATCTTTTTAATAGAGATTTTATTTGGATTTAAGAGAGCAAACAGTGGATGGATTAGAGAATGGCTAACTCCTCTTGCCCTACTATTACACTAATACTGATAAAAAGTGTGAAATAAGTTAGTCAGCCTGCAATAACAGAAAAAGACTAGATTATCTGTTGATACTTTTTCGTATTACATGTTGTGACATTATAAAGTATGGAGCCAAACTCAGGGACAGTTAGAAATACTTCGGCCCACACAATGCTTCACATTTGCCTGTCCAGCATAAGAATATTACTGGACTGACACTAGTTGCAGCATACTCTTAAAGAAGCATTTACTCAAATATTTCTTGTCATTTCAACTTGAAAAAACAAACACGCTCACCAGAGCAATCCATGTCTCTAACATCCTGATGGAACACGAAAGCTGCAATTTACAGGGACCAAACTCAGTTGGATAATTACACTTTTCAGAAAAAAAGTAAATTCAAAAATGTGCTTAAAAGAACTAATTGCAAATTGAAGCTCTATTCCAAAGCATAGCATACTAATCAGACAAAAAATTAAATCTAACTACTACTCTCCAATTTATGTTCTACCTAAAGCACGTTGGAATTCATCTATGTATTCTACAAAAAAAAAACAAAACAAAAAAAAATGCACAGCAGGAATACATAGGTGGTAACTTTAAGCATTTTTATTGCAAATGTTAGTTTAGTTAAACAAATTGTATCCCTATAAAGCTATGCAACTGTCCTGAGATTACTACATACTTTTCTAAACTGCTTCACCTTCACAGATTTAATTTTTAACCTTGAGCAAGGGATAAAATGTAAAAAATACTTGGTTGCCCAGAATAAAAGAATATAAAATTAAACAGCTATAAAAAATGCAACGGGGGAAAAATGTATTGTTGTAAATAAAGCAAAATATACATTAATCAATACTAAAGAACAGAGATTTTAGTGCTATTAAAACAACATCTCCTACATTAAAATTTCACTGAGAAGGACAACACAAACAGTATGAAGGAAACCATGAAACTTCACTTACTTTTTATCCCTCAAGATCAACCTGTCCTTTCTTTCCAATTCATAATTTTTCTGCATTTTCTCTCTATTCCTTGACCATCTCTGCAAAGGTAGAAGGATTTCCAAAGGTCTATTTATGTGAGTGTTATTTATCCTATTACACAACAAATAAAAGTGAATCATATACTATTAACATGTAAAAGTCTACCTGGTAATACAATGTCATGTAAGCCTCAAAAGATTATCTTGCAAAACTACATTAAAGATGCTATTTAACAGAGTAATTACTCTCATGCCAGTAACAGCTTGCTTACAGTATCTCCCTCTACCAGCAAGAAAGTTGATCTCTGAGAATTTCAAAACTTGTACGCTACAATCTTGAGAAAGACAGAAACTCACACTCACACTGTCTTTAATACAGTCCTTTTTTCCATGCAATATGTCTATAAAATAAAAACCTCACAGGTTAATACACCATTTTAATACACAGATGCCTCCAGTCAAGAACATTGTTATCTGGGAAATTTTAACAATAAATCTCTCATATGAAAACTCAGGAGGGATTTTTTTTTTTTTTCCTAAAGCTTTCTTCTTTTTCAAGAGTAATTTGTAAAGGAAAAAAGCTACCCAATTTATTCATAAGATGATTTAAAAGTAGGAGTCTTCCTTCATATAAATTAAAGAGTAGCACACTTTTCAGAAAGATTTTGCTGAGGAAGACGGAGGTGGATTGGGTTATATTCAATGATGAATATAACATTTTTCTTCATGTATCACCTTAAAATGCTTTACCCTTTCATAATAACACACCTTTTATGGATGATTGATATAAAAACTGTCCATTATAAAGAAATATATGCATATACATACACATATGCCTTATATACCTACTCACAAGGCAAGTTATATGCTGCTATAATTTCCTATTTAAATAATTTTGGTTAGAGCACAGCCTACAATGGCTCTTTTTGGTTTGTCAAACAAGTTTTTAAAATGCATAAAACAGTTTCAAATCAACTGAAAAAGTTTTTTCCTAAGAAGAGTTTTTCTGACTAAAACTTTAAAAAAATAATGAAAAATGTCATTTTAGTTAAACTGACAGAAATATCTAAAACCCAAATTTTTTTTTTTTTTCCTAACATATAGCTTCTTTTCTCTTTTTAAGGAAACCTTTTGAAACAAGAGGTCAAAACACTGCATTAAGAAAATGTCAAAATATTTTGTTTTCCTCTCAAATACTGGTTTATTCTGAAATGATCAATAATGCTTGTGTTATATGCAGAGAGGAAGCAGTGCTTCAGTACTACCTCTGATTTCACTACAACCACAGCATAAATTAAAATCTCTATAGAAGTCCACCAAGCAGCTTACAGCAAGGCTTTGGAAAGTGAGATAAATCCCTTTATTCTTTTCCCATCTCTGTTTGTGCTGAGCTTAGCTACAGCACAATACTGCAGCATTAACTGAATTAGAAAGAGGGAAAACATGATAATAAATATGGTTTATATTTCTTCATTGTAATCCACTGGAGCAGCTTCTGGTAACTCCCAACATGTTATTGTTGAAATTCTGACAGTAAAATTAAGGGATTTTTGGCACAGACTTTCAGCTCTGAGCTTCACACAATGGGTATTTTGCCACAGCTAAGAATCTCTGATAGAAGTGTCATTTTTAAGGGCACTGATTAAAATACTACTAAGAAGTAACCTGAGTGCATTGGACTTTTAACTGCTTTTAATTGCTTCCAGTGTTACCCAACATCTTTATCTGATATATTGTAAATGTAATTCCTTCACCATAGGGTTTGGTCAAATCTTGTATTGTTCCGCCAAAGCACAGTCCCACTAGCAGGAGATCACAAGGCTTACCAAGTCAGATGCGAAACTGTAGCACTGGGGATATTTCAAGGCTTAATTATACAGTTTCATCAGGTACTGTAAGAAGAGTGTTTGAAAAATACCTTGTGTTAAGTTTCATATACAAAATTCAATTCTTGAACCTTTGGGGTGGATCAGGCATAGAAATCCTCTATAGCAAAACTTTTGGACTTTAACATAAACTACATAACTATGTCTATTCTCATTCAAGAGACTGAAAACTAAAAATACAGTAACTGAAGATGTTAAGAACTAGATGGCAAGACCTGATCAGGCTACCACAGAATAAAGACAGATAGTAAATCCTCCATAAAAAACAAACTGAGTCAGGATTCCACCCCTGTATCTTTGTTATTTTTGCAGTGGAATTCCAGTCATTCACTTTGCTACAAATTACTGTTAATTTTCTTTTCTTTATGAAAAAGATTTTGCTAAAGGCTTCAAAATTATTCTTTTTTAAAAAACAAGTATTTTAAAGGTGCTCTCCTGCATGTTCTCCTTATT
Source organism: Urocolius indicus (assembly GCA_013401255.1). Lineage (NCBI taxonomy): Eukaryota > Metazoa > Chordata > Aves > Coliiformes > Coliidae > Urocolius > Urocolius indicus. The sequence continues at coordinate 94,650 of WBNH01005426.1, forward strand.
TTTTTGTGTTTTATTTTGCATCTCTTGCCAGATCTGAATTTCTAGTGCTGACACATCATTAGGCTGTAAGAACTCCAAGCAGATAAAAACAAATTGCAAAATAAATAAAAATACAGGATTGTGACCCACACTTAGGAATGAAAACTTAAGAATATATCATTAGTGATTCTGGGAAAAAGGAAAGAACTAGTTTTACTACTGTTGGTTCTGTAGTAAAAGTTAATACTTCTTTTGGATAAAAGCTCACCAGAGCTTTCACTCTATTACTGCTATAGATCTTTACTCCTACAGAACTCCTTAATGAAAGTATAATATAATGCACAATTTTTAAACTCCATATTAGGCGTTCTCACCTGCTGGGTTTCATTTAAGAAGCCCAGAATAACTGTTAATAAGTAAAACCAATAAACATTTGCTCTTTAACTCTTTTGCAATATATTCCACTAGTTTTCATGATTTTATAATTTCCAGGGATCACGTTTAACTCTCAAAATACCACTTTGTAACCTGAGGACTTCAAGAACATCCATACTAGTAAAATCTCTACATTTTTTCATTAGTTTATTGGAATGAGTCAAACTGCTGTGAAATATTTCCCTTCCCAAGATTTATCACACATTCTGCCTTAAGCACCTAAAAAACAAAACCAAATTTTTAAAATGTAGATATTCTAAGGAGAGAATATTACATTTTGGCTAGCAATAAACAAGAATCCCTGTTAATCATTGACATAGAGAAGGATATTGTGTATCTATTAACATATACACAGTTTAAATTGATATTCAGCACTTTAATTGCACCTGAAATGTGAAACTCAAATTTATAAAACTTCATGACTGAAGTATAACGTATGTTACAAAAACAATTTACTTTCCTATCATCTTTTCATTCAGGTGATAGATTCCTGGTATCATTTATGATGATCTACGAAAAAGTAGATATCAGAATATTGTCCTCCATCTCTAGTGTTGCACACAGTGCTGCTAATTCCCATTAGGTTGCTCTTGAATGTTTTTTAATGTATTGAGATTCAGAGCTTTGAGATGTTTTCTTGAAAACCTCTGTGTAAGTTCCAAGAACAGTATTTTGCACACAGTATGGGATTAATTACTTGTCTTAGCAGGCATGAGAAAATACAGACAATGTGACTGCAGATTAGGGAACCTCCATTACCCCAAGGCACACATGTAAAAGTAACAAGAGATTTTTGTAGCAAGCGGAAGATTCTGTAAGGTCCTATTTGTGATGTGAACAAATAGACACTCAAGTTGTCTAGCTTTCTCCAAATCCCATAAAAAGCACATTATGTGAGTTCTGCATAGCTAGAAGCCATTCCTCATGAGGGGACACAGAGCAATAGCCTTTTTTAAGGAAAAGCCTTAAGTACCACAATTTGCTTCATATCACTTTTCCAGAAGATAACTTTCAACTCCAGACAAATACTTCTACAAGTCACCGCTCAAATTAAATAATGTTTGGGCTACAAAAGCAGTCACTCTTAGAAGGATGAGAGTCATCTTGCTGTGCTGCTGCTCTTATCCAAATAGATATAATTCTTCTTAACAACACAGTGAGAGTGTGGCGCTGATCACAAACATGATAACTATGGAGTCCCACAAGTACAGAACAAACAATAAAAAATAAAGAATATATATACTTTTTCAATCTAAAGAGATTACAGCACTGTATTATCGATATTGATAAAGCTGCCAATAAAGAAGGTTTTCCTCTCCTGTCAGAAGATGTTTCATTTATTGCTCTTCACTGTGATAAACATCATTATCACCAGACAAAAATGACAGACCATCTCCTAAGCTCACCCTAACAATAGATTCAGCACATAATAAGACAATGTTGATTTCTCTGATCAAGAAAAGTGCTTTATTTCAAAGTGGATTATTTTAACTACATATCACCTACCTGTGCACATTAAATTTGAATGTTTCTAGTTACATACACCTTTCTGGATTGCAAAGACAGGGAAATAAGAAAAACCTGTGTCTGAGAAAGATCATACTTTTACTCTTGAGTCTAAAGAATGGCATTTGAAATGGAAATGCTAAGAAATTCACACTGTCAGGAATAGCATCATACAGCAAACTGGTGTGAATTATATCTCTAGAAAATAAAAATCAGCACCACCATGTACTAATTCTTTCCTCACCCCACCTCTGTACTAATTTGAGATTCTTTTGTGGTTTAACAACTTAGAGTAATTTCAGGATAGTGAGACATAGGTCCAGATTGAACACCATCATGCTACAAACATAAACAACAAGCATAAATCTAGCAAATTAAAAATCACAGAAAGGAAAAAAAAAAAAAAAAAAGGTACTGCAGGGATATAGCAGTTTCAACAGTAAATTGAAGAAGCAACTGCTTCCTGCTAGAATGGGAATCACTCTTCAGTACTATTTGCTAATATTGCAGCTACAGATTGATTGATGCTCCTGCTAACACAGCATCTGAAACATGGACAAACACCCTGAAAAACACCCTGTTACTGTTAAAACATATTCAAGAAAGAAAATGGCTACAAATACGCTGCAAAAACATCTTTGATAAATGGAACTATAATGGACCTATATTGTGCAGAGGGCAAACACTTTTTTTTCACTGAGTTTATTAAAGTGAAATACGACAGTCATTCACTCATATTCTGCAAAGTGTCTAGTGAAGAATCCAATTCTATAAATGTTTCTAAGTGCTTTCGTAAAGTAAATGTTAAATAACATTTACTTTACTTTTGAGACTTATGACTCATACTCCACCTCCAACAATCCTTGGCTTCTCTTATAATTAGGGAATACTATTTGTTTTCATGGTAGTGCCTAGAGACCCTATTCCCTGACACAAGGCACTACAGGAATACATAGGTGACCTTTTTATTGTAAGCTCACTGAAAGTACTCTAAATATAGAAACAACAATTTTTCTCTCTAGTACTTCTTAGATGGAACATAAGTAGAATGATAAGAGTCTCTGAATGCATTAATGATTTTATAAATGTTCTCAGTTTTGAAGATGCTGAGCACTTCAGTGCAGGAAGAACTCCACAGCATATGGCAATCCTGTGAAAATCCTGTTTATAGTGACCACAAACCTCTTTGTGCTGGGAAGAAATGCTGGTCCAAATCCAGAAACTACAGATGTGCTCTACGCGATTCATTTCATGAGTCATTTGTTGTCTCTGTCCCCTACTTCCTTGCGGAAGATGCAGGAATGTCTGTCAGGCAGTGAAGTTAAAGACATTAAAACTGTGAGGAACTTAGACCATGTGGCAAAGGGGATGCACAGTATCATTTTAATGGACAGATACTTTAAACAAAGAGCATAGAATTCTTCAGCAGTAATGCATGATAGGCTGTTTTCTTCTAAGCATCGTCCACTGTGCAAAGTTTGCTGTTTTAAAGAAGTAAATAATACTTTACACATGCTGTTTAAGTAATGATGATTCTTGCAAAATATCACCCAAGGACAACTTCTCAGTTGACTGCAAGCAATGTGAAGTTAGTCCTCAGCAAGGCAGCTGACAGCCTTCAACAAGCAATACAATGGATGCTAGCAGATTAGAACAATGAGATAACCATAGCAACAAGGGATCTGAATTGGAATACTATAATTAATTGTAATAGCCAGCCTTAATTATAAGATGGCCAACACACCAAAAAAAAAAAATCTCTGACCTCAGCATTTGCTTATGTCTACTGCTTTATAACTTTCTGGAAAAAAACTTTCAAATACTTTTGGTCTCTTAAAAGTAAGATTTACCAAGGTATAAATGAGAAAGAGAAAACTAGATACGATACTAAACGTAATAAACAGAAATAATACTAATGTCATGGTTTAATCTCAGCCAGCAACTAAGCACCGTGCAGCTACTCCCTTCCTCTTTCCCCTCCCAGTGGGAAGGGGAGGAAAATGTGGGGGAAAAAATATAACAAAACAAAACAATTTGTAGATTGAGATATGAACAGTTCAATAACTAAAATGAAATACAATATCATAATAACAAATATATAATACTTACAATAACTGTAAATAAAAGGAATACAACAAAATTATAACTACAATCCAAGGGAAAAAAAAAACAAACTCACCAAACAAAATCAACAAAAAAAGGACCACAAAAACTCCCAAAAGAAAATAAAAGAAACCCACATCCTAAAACCCAAAGTGATGCTCAAGGCAATTTCTCCCCATCCACTGAGAGACCCAAACAGCAATCCACTCTCCCCACTACTCCCTAGAGTTTATATACTAGGCATGATGTCCTGTGGCTACATAGAACCTTTGGCTACATGGGGTCAGCTGTCTATCCATGGTCCCTCCCAGCTTCTTGATACCTCCTTGATGGCAGAGTATTAAGAACTGGAAAGTCCTTCACTTAGCATGAGTGCTACTTAACAACTAAAACATCAGCTTGTTATCAATGTTATTCACACATTTTCACATGTTGATTAACCTTTGAATTTCCCTTTAACCCTATTTTATTCTATATAGTCACAGCAGAACTATTACTTGGAGCCTTAAAAGTAAGGTGAGGTACAAATGTGCTCTCTCAGACCTCATATCAATTTCAAGAAAATAAGTTTCTGTGGAAATTACATACTGAACAAATAAAGATAAGAATTAATAGGTTCTTTCAAACAGTGCAATAACTATTTTCTGAACTATTTTCTTTCCTCATAAAGCATGTTAATAAAAGAGAACAAAAACTCCTTGTTGTGAAGACACCTAAAGGAAATGGAAAACTTTTTAGATAGAAGGGTGAAATATTTCACCTGTGCAGACAATTTAGAAACCCATCAGACATATATTTATGTTAATTTCAAATGGAACGCTTTTCGTCCTACGATTTCATCTCCTCCTCCCACTTATCCCCTTGACAATGCTCATTTATGATCTCATTACAATGGGATTTAGTAGCACAAGTACATAAATTATTATAAAATAAAATCGCATTTCATGGAAATTTTTCTGATATTTACAGCAAGAATAAGGAGATATACAGAAAATACAATGTATTTGGCACACTGAGACAAATGTGTCTGCCTGGAACATTATACAGTCTGACCAGTTCTGATCTAATTCAGAGACTGGAAAATGGAGGGGACCAAGAGAATAAACAAGCCATAAATTTTCATAGCCTAATGCAAAAACAGTAATGAAAAAGTAAATTTGATTCTTTGATTTCAACTGAATTTAAAAGAATAGTGACATTTAAAAGTCACACTGTGACAAAATAAATGTCATTCTATGAACTACTGCCACTTTACCTTGTATCTTGTTCTTGTATCTAACAAAGAAATTGAATCATATTACCTATATTTATATTTTGTGTGGTTTTCTTTAATTGTAAAGGATTCAGAGTTACTAATTTGCTTCAAAGTGTTTTAATTTAAAATTAAGGGGGGGGGGGGAAATGTACACAACAGTTCTCTTCACCTTTTTTTTTTACGAAAAGTTTGAGCTATCTAAAGCATATACCATCAGTCTCTTGCTGACACATTATTAGTTATAGTGATTGTCTCCAGCTTAAATAGCAAAATGTGTATCCAGTATTTACAGAAACACTATTATCTAGAGAATTCAATGAACTGAAGCCTATTTATACTCTAGCACTATAATTGTAGCGGGCCATATCTTACCTTCATGTCATTAAAAAAAAACACTTTCAAGTACCTGGTATTGTTCTTAGTTGAATATTCTGTGTAAATATTGCACAATGTATTTTTTGTCTATTTTGTGTTATGTAGACTTAAATACTAAACAACCAACTATCATTGCAGCTGGCAGACTACTATTCACAGTATAAATTAGGAGTGAAAAAATCAATTGATAAAAGGTATAATGTAAACCATAAGAAACAGGATGAAACTACCTTTGGAAAATCAATCTACCTTTTTTGGTAAACAGCTAATTTTAGATAGAAGGCTGAAAGTAGAACAATGCCAGAATGACACACTTAAATGCTCTATTTTAGTCAAAGGTACCTGATATTCCTCCAAAAAAACCAAACCAAAGACACCTAGGATAAATAATCAAATTTTAAAATGCCTGAGTTCAATTTTTATGTCACCTGAAGCTGGCTTTCATTAATTTACTCTTTATTGCATGCTGATAAGGAAATAGCCTTTCCAGTATCAATGTTTAGGGCAAAATAACTGTAATATCTATCTGGACCTATCTTACAGAGATTAATTGTCCCAGTATATATAAAACTCCACTAAACTCTCTGATGCTTTGTCATTTGCTGTTCTATAAACTAGCCTTAATTCTTAAAAACCTCTTATTTTTTTAAAGTTAATGAATTCAAGAAACTCCCTTGTTCAAATTTTGATATAATCAACAGCAAAGTCAATTCATCAAAATAGGAGAAAGAAAATGTATGTCATAAGCTTGTAAGTAGCACTAAATGTTACAAATACAGCTGGTCCTTTTTATTCCAGAGTTACGGCATCTTTACAAGCCATTATTTTAATATCAGCAGAATTTCAGCTTCCAAAGTAACATGAATAACCACCATTCTACATAGAAAGCCTCTTTTACAAGATCCAGAAAGGCTACATGAGACCAGATCATAAAAAATTATTAATCAGAAACCATGTTCATTTAGGTTTTTCCAAAGAGGAATTTAAATTATAATTGGTCATATTCTACAGTCGAACAGAACTCGATTTATTTTAACTGGAAAACAGTAACAAAGGACAACTTAGTCCTCACAGATGAATTCCCCATTTTTCATTAGCAGAATCTGTATTATGGACCCTGTGTCTACCATAGCAAATACAAGTCTAAAGACCTTTTGCCACATACAATGTTGTGAAAATCCAGGTTCTAAAAAAACCAGGAGCTTCTAAAAACACAAAATATTTAATAAATTAAGTTCCTTTTCCTCAATTCTTAGCTCAGATAGGAAGCTGACTTATTATCTCACCAGCCTCATACATGCACAAGAAAAACAAATTGTCAAGGAGGTCATAACAGAGGACACATCAAATTAAAAGAAATGCACACTAGTGTACCCTGCAGTGTTGTAGCTCTGACAGCTTCAAATCAAGTTCTGCTGTAGACACAAGGAACCAGTGTCTGCAGTGACAATCACAGTGATAACAGCACAAGGCAGACTTTGAGTCAGATCTAGTAGGAGTCCATTGTAACAGAAAGAGAGGGTAAAACAGTAGAGCTGGTTTTCATTTTCTGTGCTTTAATACCAGAAGACAGTGCACGAAACAGGAGCAATGGAGTTACAAGTTTTTAACATTCAGATAAAAATTCTCCACCAAGAAGTCTGTAGAGTCAGAGTAGAAATTAATCTACCTGAAAAGTCTTTGTTGAGAAGACTCATACAATAAATCTTGAGTGCCCCTATAGGCTCAGACAAATCATGACTGTGTTGTTGCTCTCAAAATTTGAACTAATAGTGGTGAAGAGTCTAAATATTAAAATAAGAAACATATATTATTATTTTTTTAAGTTAAGAATCAAATCTAAACCAGTCCTTTGGGCACTGATATATATAAATGTACTTACATGAAAATAGACTGCAAAAATGCTGTTACTCAAGAATGAAAAATAAAACAAAAACAAACCTTCTTTCTTAAATATCAAAATCAGGAAAAAAAAAAAAATCAAATACAACCCAAAATAAAAGGTAGGCAATGTACCAACACAATGAGAAAATTTATCCAGCTTTCAAGTTCAGACTTGACTTCAAAGTCAACCCTGCTCTGAGCTGAGGATTGGATCAGAAAAGGATCACTAAAAAGCAAATTATCTATTATGTGGTGTTAACATAATTGAAGTTTTAGTGATCGTATTCTAGATTATAGAAGATTTTAATTTTGCTTCAGCCATACACGATTTAATGTGAAGCGGGTGTTCTATTCTGCTTGAATCTGAAGCAACAATTTCTGTTAAATATTAATTTGTGTTTTGTGAATATCTCCTAGCAGGAACAGACCTGACAAAACAGATGTCCTCACAGTGAATTACTACACCTAAAACTTCCTTTTGAAATATTATATGTAGATCTTTCTTTCTTTGGGTTTGGGTTTTTGGGGAGTACAAGGCAGGAGGAAAGCATTTCAAGATTTTATGCCATTATTGCAAGCTTTTTAACAGTACTATACAATATTTTAAGTAATTCCAAATAAAACGATTCTCTATTAGTTTCTTAATGCCCTAAAATTATTTCAGTGCAGTGGTTTTTCAGAGATGGTTGAAACAAGTTGACCATGTCAGTCAAAATATTCCTCCACATGAGAAGATACTAAATAGACTACAGCTTTTCAACTGGAAAAAAAATATGACTGGGAGGATATAGAATAGCAGCTCTAAAATTTTAAATAGCCTGGAAAAGGTGAATAGGAAATGATTATTCACAATTCAAGAACTAGACAGAGCTGAACAATATTATCAGTGTGTAGTTAAAAAAAAAAAAGGCACTTCTCCACACAAAGCACTTTAAAGTATGTAATATCTCCAAAGAAAGAGTAGAAATCAAAAGGAGATCTGACTTCAAGAAAGGAGGAGGCACATTCACAAAAGTTATTCTCCACCTTTCACACAGCTCCTGGCTGCAGGAGTATTGAAATGGTGAAACACCATGTGCTGAGAGCATCTCTTCACATGCCCTCTGCCTTTGCTGTTAAGCATATATTACTGGCTGCTCTTACACAGAAGCCTAGATGGGTCACTGCTCTGGCTCAGAATAACAGATGTTAGATTTTTAATTAAGTTGTCTGTCTCCCTTTGCAAGGATATTTTTGTGCTGGGCTGGGCAGGACGAGGAAACAGCTTGGTGTGCTCCAGGAGAGCCCTGTCTGGACAGTCAGAGGGACTGATTTCTGATGAAGTAAAGGAGTGAAGAACAGAGAGGAATTTCATGTGTGATTTTTTTCAGACTATGCTAAAATCATAGAATCATTTAAGTGGGAAAAGACCTTTAATGTCATTGAGTCCAATTATTAACCCAGCACTGCCATGTCTACCACTAAACCATGTCCCTAAGTGACACATCTACACATCTTTTTTAAACAACTCAAGGCATGGTAACTCAACCACTTCCCTGGCAATCTTGTCATAGAAGGAGATAAGATTAGTCAAGAGGAACTTGCCATTTATAAAGCCATGCTGTCTGGGCCTGATCACCTAGTTGTCCTGTAGTGCTATTATATAAAGAAACATGTCCCGCTGCTTGAAAGAAACTCATTGCAAGGGTTAAGAGAGAATGTCTCTGAAGTCTCTGAATCAGAGTCCCTGTGGGATTACCCATGTGCAAGGGAAATAAAGTAAGCACATCTAGTATCAGCTTCCCATTCAGTGCTGAGCCTAGGGAGTTCACAGCACTGATCAACAGATGGCATCACTGATTTGCATATCGTCAAGATTCATGGCCACAGTTTTCAATGATTAAACTACCCGAAAGATGTAATAAGCTCTTTAATTGGCAAAGAGGAAGGGGAGAAGAAACAATCATGCTTGGCCTCTGTCTTCCTGACAGCCTGAATGACACGCTCACACGATAGTTATTTAACAGGATCATTACTTCTAGGATATGGCTGCTGCTGGCTGAAAGCTCAAGGCTGGATCCAGGAACGCTTGATGAATACAGAGCACTGCAGAGAGAGCAGACAGACATCACAGTCTGCAGGGACAGCTCTGACATGGCCTGACTCAATGGTGCAGCAGCCCAGGATGTTCAGCAGTCTCATGTGACAATTTTTGTGTGCCATTCCTGCCCCAGCTAAATCAAGGTCTGGAAAACAGTTATTTGCCTGCATAAGTCTCACCATCAGACTGTAATTAATACAGCCCAAAAGGAATTCTCAAGGCAGCATTGTGACCATACTGGGCTTTGTGTCAAAGCATGGTCATACAATTCCTCTCCCTTTCTCTATCACCTCTTCTTAGCAAATGGCCTTCATGTGCTGACATATTACACTATACCATAGTCCTACTCCTCCAAACTTCCCAATTGTATTTTATTGTAATTTAAATAAAGCCTACAAAAAATATGTTCAAAGAAACTACATCCATGAAAAGTTAAACTCACACAATACTTCTAGATGAGAGGAAAATTGTTCCAACATTTTGCAAGGCCAAGTCTCATGTACTTTAACTTCCTGAACAAGAAATGCTCCTTTTATCAGAAAAATATTTGAATCAGACACTTCTGGAGATTCAGCTTTGTCTGCATGGTCGCCATTTCCACTTCGCATTTTCAACTGCTGAAAGAAGTGGAGGCGACCAGAGCAGCTTTTTCTTCCCAATATTCTGATGCTGTCTTTGTCAGGAGAACTAAATGTTTATTGCAAAAAGGATATAAACTGTCTGCCCTCCCTGACATTTATTGAACCAATACTCAACATTAAATTTCCTCTCTGGCATCCTGGAGTGAGATAAATAGGGATTTAAATGGCAGCAGAGCAGTAGAGGAACAGTGGATTTTTATTTATGCATTCATTCTCCTAGAGCTAAGAATAAAGATGTACCAGAAAACAACATGCACAATGAAAAGTTAACACTGCAATCAAACTATAGGATTTCTAAAAGAAAAAAAGGTATATCAATCTCTCTCTTAAAAGCTCAAAGACCCTTAAAAGTTGTCTAGGAGCTGTTAAATGACAGAATTTTATTCAACAATTAAATTTGAGATGGTGTTGGTAGTGGCATCTTCAGAGAAGTATGAAGAAAGAATTCAAAAGAGAAAGACTCCTCACATTTATCTGAATGTCATAGAAATAACCCCGACTCTGTTCATGCATCAAGAAAAGAGTGGCCAGCAGGTCAAGGGAGGTTCTTCTCCCCCTCTACTCTGCCCTGGTGAGGCCTCATCTGGAGTACTGTGTCCAGTTCTGGGCTCCTCAGCTCAAGAGGGACAGAGAACTTCTGGAGAGATTCCAGCGCAGGGCCACCAAGATGATCAGGGGACTGGAACATCTTTCATACGAGGAAAGGCTGCAGGAGCTGGGGCTGTTTGGTCTAGAGAAGAGGAGACTGAGGGGAGATCTTATTAACATTTACAAATATCTAAATGGTGGGTGTCAGGAGGCTGGGACATCCCTTTCTTCTAGCAACAGGACAAAGGGTAATGGGATAAAGCTGCAATAGAAAAAGTTCCATTTAAATATAGAAAAAGCTATTTTACTGTAAGGGTGATGGAGCAGTGGAACAGCCTGCCCAGGGGGGTACTGGAGTCTCCTTCCTTGGAGGTCTTCAAGACCCGCCTGGACATGTTCCTATGTGACCTGATCTAGGTGAACCTGCTTCTGCAGGGGGATTGGACTTGATAATCTCTGGAGGTCCCTTCCAACCCTGCCATTCTCTGATTCTATGATTCTGTGTTTATCATGCTCATTTTTCTCAATTTCTGTCTCTGCATCAGCAATCCCAGAGCTTTCATCCACACAAACCTCTCTGTTGGCAAAAATACCTGTGATCAGGACTGATGACCTTCTGCTCTTGAAATCTGCTCACTGAAAGCAGATGTCTTCAGGAGTTTCTGCTTCCCATAGAGGAACACACCCTAGATCCATAGCTTTTTAAGGCCCTTGACCACATTCCCCTTTTCTGTGTCATGCAATAATTTGACAGATTTTTTTCAGTGGAGATGTGTTGAACTTATTGTTATAAAATACTCATTAAATTGGTTTTAAATTAAAGAGTAAGGATAATCAATGAAGATTTTGAGGTGATGGTTAATTAAAAAATAATACATACTGCACAATATGAAAACATATACGTGACTAAATCATTTGTTGAAATACATCTCAGAATCTGAGTCTATCATTTAAAACAAGAAGAGATCAACTAAAAATACATTTCCTTCTGATGAGCACCTGAGTTCAAGAGAGGAATATTTTTAATCTATCATCTGACACATATAATGATAGGAAAGATTTACTCCTTAGTTTTGTGTCCATGGAAAATATTCAATTTATTCATGTTTTCCATTTGTAACTTTGCCAGAAGATACTTCTCTTTCAGGTTCTGACATGAATATGTGATCATAGGTATGTCTCTTTAATCAGCAGGTTGATTGTAAGAAAATATGCAGCTCTAGGAAAAATAATGCACTTTATGAGTTACTGTACCCCTTAGAATCTCCATATTGTCACAATAATTTTTCATTTTAAAGAATGTTTCTAAGTCTTAAAATGTTAGGAAAAAAAGACCCCAACCATACAACAAACTAAAAGAGAAGGGGATATTATGATCATCTCAGCCTCCTCAGCCACCTACAAAATACCCCATTAGACTTCTGTCACTGAGGCCATCCCCGTTCTACTGCCATTCACATTGCAAACCCCATCACTTCCTCGCTGTGTCTCTCTTGCAAAAGCTTTTCAAGGTAGGGCACATGAAAAGCTTAAGGCCAGTGACCAGCATCTTGGAAATCCCTATCATCATCCAAATCTGAAAAATGAGTAATTAAAAAATTCTGATTCTAAAAATAGTTCTAAGTGACTGCAGGCTGGCAGGCAGCCACTGCCCTTCCCTAACCACAGTCCTATGTTCTTGCATAAGGGGATGGTTATTGACTTGGAATTAGCATCTCTGCTGCAGTGGTTCTCCATTCTTGGTATAGCAGCATTTTTATATTTTCAAATCACAATCAGGTCACAATCTATTTCTACGTCTTGGTATACTTTTTGTTATTTTCAGTGTATTCTGTACCTAAATGAAATCTTGTTAAAAAACAGCAAAAAAGCTCATTCTATTGACATTAATAAGTTTGTATCACAAGCTTTAAAAGCATTTGCAAATATAAACTATCATAGCTAAAGCCAGATAACAATATTTCTCAAGTGAAAGTGAACCTTGATGAAAAATCAAGGAATAGCGATGTCTATGTAGATAAATGAAACTTGCACAGATTTTAACAAATTCTATATTTTCAGTATACTGTGCTAATCAACTAATTAGTATAGTGAGAAAAGCCAAAATTGCCAAGTAGAAACAATTCTACTCTTGCTTCTATTTATTAAAAAAAAAAAAAAATCTGAAAAAAAAAACCTGTTCTGAGCCTTGTAAATATTGAAATGGAATTGAAAAGCATAGATATTATTGTCATTGCATATATGACGATGAATTAAGTTATTAAAGACATTTCTAAGTAGAAGCAGCTATCCAATGGCATTTGAACTTAATACTGATAACATATGCAAGCATTTTCTATTTTCCATAGTCAATAATAAACAGAATCCACATACTGTTATTTATAACAATGGTTATTACTTGTCCAAATACATAAATTAATTGCCAAAATGCTTCTGTGGGAAAAAAAAAGAATAAAAATCACAAACCAAAACACTGCCCTCATCTGAAAACTAGCTCTCCGAGTTAGACAAACAGAAATATCTTCACTGTAATGAAAAGATAAAGACAAGTTTATTTCTGTGCTTATCAATATTTTTCACCAGAAATTGTTCTGATCCAGAACTAGTCTCATACTAAAAACTAAAACAAGAAAAACAAAACACACATCCTCCAGCAAACCTGAACTACCAAAACAACACTCCATCCTAACCACAAATATGAGATCTAATTCAAAATTATGAGGTTAAAGTAAAAAAGCTTTACATGACACTCTTAGTCAGCAAAGTTAATATTCTATTTTGAGATCAATTTGATGTATTTATAACCTTTGTAATGGAGTAATGAGAGGAGAAATGGAGTGAAAAAGAGCCAATTTACTGAAAAATCTAGTGCATGACACAGGAATATGACAGCTAGTGCTCACAGAGGAAAGTGTGAACAGATAGGGAAATCAGTCACATTTTCTGCAGTGTGTTAAAAATAGTCAGGTGGAACATGCCAGATTCTTAATATATACTTTCTCAACTAATGTGTGTTCCTTACCAGTCACTATAATCCACCTCCGCTAGATATTTACAACAGTGTTGATTTTCTCCATGACTTTTCTGTTATTAATATTCCTCATCCCCCTCAAAACAATCCTAAACCAAAAAAGAGTTACAGAATGAGAGTCAGGCAATCACAGCACTGCATTATGCTGGTCAGACTCTCCATGAAAACTCCAGGAAAATTACTAGCTTTCAAAACTGATTTTCCAGGCTCCTCCTTGTTGTTTAAAAGCCTCATTTCATTACACTGGTGTTTCTTTCCAAATTATCTTTAAAGTTTTCCTGATTAATTCATAGCATAACTTTTCCCCTTTATGTCTTGGTGTTAAAATTGACTTACATACATACACTGCATCTACTACTGACTGTCATGATGCAGGCACTACTGTTCTGCACTTTAAAGTTCAATCAATGCAGTCTATCTAGTTACACAAATGATTTTTATGTAATTGGCATGAATCTAGAGAAAAAGGTAGCTCCCATACACATAATATGCATCAGCCAAATACCTGTAATCATTATCTTCCAAGTAAACCAAGTCTTATGCATTTGTTTTTAAGCCCTGGTAGTTCTGTGATATAAATCTTCACATGTAAGTCAAATTTTTCTGCGTGATTTTTGTAGATTTCTAATAGAAACTATGAAAAATGCTGATATTTTCTTAACTAATAAATTCCTTCTATTTTAACCTCCCTGTCATGCACTTCCTCAGCTTTGGGCTTATTTCTTCCCATCTCTATTACAAATTCCTGTTGCAATTAAAGTTATGAAAAAAAAATATTCACACTGGTCACAAGATTTACTTACATTTTGCCATGGACAGGTCATATATTCATCAAATGGCAAAATATTTTCATATAAATGAAATTTCTGAAGATATTGTCTTGAATATGACAGTGGAATTTAAAAGGTGTCCTGCCTCTATTAAGCCAAAATGATAATTTCCCACCACTGCTGTAACTGCAACAATCATTTAATAGTTTGGTTTATATTAAATATCTCCACCACTGAATGTTCTTTCATTAAAATTCAGGCAATTAAAAGAGTTCATTGGAGAAAGCTACTGTATAACCCAGAGGGAAATTGCTGATTTTTTACATTTGTTTATTCTGCAAAATTTAAATACTTACTGCTAAAATAATGAAGGGGACTTGGAGGCCTAAACATACCTTTAGCTGCCAAGGTCTGTCGTCTAGTAAAACTGATGTTCACAAACTTCTGTCACCAGAAAACTCAAGAGACCTTCCTTGATTACAGAAGATGAAAATTTAAGCCTCCAGAGAAACTTCCAGATGAGGGCCACAGTTTTTACATTATTAGCCTAACTGTTTTGGCCTGCTTCCCAACTGTACAGGTTGTATGCACGTGTATCACAGCAACTTCACACCACCAGAAGTAGAATGGGTTCAAAGACAGAGTTGCTACTCAGCAATCAAGCAAGAGGTCAAATAGGCAGAAAATATACAACTGCCTTGGGTAATGTGTTTGGGAGAATAAGCATCTCAGCAAGAAACACAGGGGGAAGTGATAAAAAATGGGAGAATGTGTATTAATTCATCCAGTAGGGTTTGACATACTTCAAAACAAATAAAAGATCATATGTAAATGTATTTATGCTGTAGGAGAAAAAGGACTCAACACATGGGACTGGTGATACAGTTTGTACCTACAGTTCATTCCCAGTCAGCAGGAATAGAATATTACATGAAAAAACGTCTCATAGCTTGGTTTATGACGTCTTCTAAATGTATTGATCCATGTTAATAACTAATATCAAACATTCTTCTCTTTTTAAGCAGTTGGTGATTACAGATGGCATATTTTAAACTGCTGCTTTCAAAAGTTGTCAACAGATGCAAAATGCTGCCAGTGCAGCATCAGTTCTGCAGTCCAAATCTACAAATACTCAAATTGTTATCAGCAGGGTACTTGATAGGTGGTAGAAATTTACATAACTGATTAAATAAGTCTCAAAGGTTTCAGTTTCCTCCAGTTTAATATCAGCTACGTTATTCTTTGGTGTGCTTTCAGACAACAAACAGTATAGGAAAGCAAAAGGTGTTTCTCTGTTTCATTAATTTGAGAGAGCCAACTAATTAGTGTAACTCCCATAGAACTATGCAAGTATTTTAACAAGAAAAAAATCTTTCAGCTTCAAAATCTCCTGCAGCTGAATGTTATCAGGAAAAATGTTCTGGATGTGATTGAAACAAGGGCATCATTTTAAACATTCATATCCGACAGCCTAACTTTCAAAGCCGTCTCTTTTCCATTATAACTGTAAGATTTAGAGTCTCTGATGGTGAAAAGATCAATATGAAATTACAAATTGTCACTACCTGTATGTGTGCACACGCACACCTACACTTAAACCATTGTTCTGACAATACCAGTGTGGTCCTGTAACAAATCATTTCCCACTAACCATGATGTTCAAAAGGTGCAGTAAGTTCAGCACAACATTAAGGAAATTAAATAATGTTTTTATGCATAATTTTTTTCTATCTGAAGGTATGTAGCAGATTACATTTCACAATCAGTCACCAGTTGATGAAGTAGTTCAGTTTCATGCAATGCCATTTGGGAAAAACTACCCACCAAGTTTGGCTTTGAGTATATTTTCCTATGGTGAGCATTCTTAAACCAAGCAATATAGACAGGATGTATGATACAATTCAAGACTTTTTTGTTGCTGTTATCCCAGAATCACAAGGGACAAAGTTTCTGAAGCAGACAAAGAATGAAATTACTGCACAATATTAAGAAGAGATTTGAGCACATAAAAGTTGATACGAGGTAGCAACAGGTCACGTCTTTTCGTACAAAATACAGATATGAAAGTGTTAGAAAACAGTAAATAACAGCTCAGTTAACAAAACAGTTTTTCCTTGCTAGTGTTGAAAATTATCAGCGTTGAGATTCTGTGGCAACTTTTGACTGAATTCTTAGTCTTCTTGGGAATTGGCGTTTCTGTGAATTTTCGTTTCATTCTGTGTAGTCTACAGTGAACTCTGAGCCCTCAATTAAGATCTATTAGTTAATAAAGAATGATAATTCTCCAAAGCGAGGAGAGGAGAGGAGAGGGAGAGGGAGAGGGGGGACTACCTTGACTTAACAGATTACTCTTGGTTATATCCTATTTGGAAAATTGTAACATAGACATGTTAATATGCCAAAGTGAATTTGTTTCCAAATCTCTCTTGATTTGCAAAAGTGTTTCCAAATATTAAATCCAGTATTGAAATAAAATCTATATTCAAATGCAATTTCAATCATAGGAGATTTCTATCATCACATAGGAAGGCAAATCCAAACTTTAGTTCTAATTTAGGTTATAATCCAACACATAAAATGCATGCAATTCTGAAAATAATCTGTTTTTCCAATGTGAAGGAATATATTTGGGAGTAACATATTGGGCGTTTAAGCACAATCCATCCAGTTCTGATTTAACCAGCACCTCTACCAGTTGATATCTCATTAGCTTCAAATTGGGAAGCACTTTCAGGTCTTAAGTTTTCTGAGTTATCCTAGTACCACCAGGATAACCTAAGCTTGGGCTTTGCTGTTATTTCTGGATTTAACATGTCAGAATTGGACTCCATATCTCAACTAGTTAAAATCAAATGTAGCAAATGAAAGTTTTACACAAGAAAGGTCTGTAGATATCAAAAGAAAACACGTGGAGCAAATAGTCAAATGAGTCTTTTTAAAAAAAAAAATTAAGGCAAAATTCCTTGGCTTTTGTACTGAAGTAGTGTCAACATACAAATATTCTAAACTAGGTTCTCAGTAAAGTGACCTAAAGACTAAAGCAACACTAAACAGAGCTTCTAGAACACTTATTTTAAAGGCTTTTAAAGACAAATTACATTTATATTGCATTTTGTGTTTGCTTTCAGTGCCTTAACAGTATTTATATATCAGACCTTAGCTTAAAGGAACTTCACAACTCCTGGAGCTGTTTCCTAAAACTTTTCTGGTAAATTTAGCAGCAAACTCATACAGATAGAAATGACTTTTGATCACTGCTTCACTGGCTCTTAAGTTGCAAATGTCAGTTTCAGAACAATCCCAATGACTTCTTATTTTGATAAACTAACAAAAAAAAAATGAAACAAAACAAAAAACAAAGCTCAAACACCACAGAAATCATCTAAACATCTGAACACTTTTAAAAAGTCACTGAATGAGTGATTATGAGTCTATGATCTTATGTTTTTCTACAGATAAAATAACTAAAAATTTTTACTAACCAAAGATTGTTAATGAACTTCAAAAATCTAATAATGTAGCTTGAATTTGTAAGGGAAATATATTTTTGTAGTTCATTACAGTTGAAGCATTTCAGCTATGGAAAATGAACAGGTTTTCATACTTGGACATAAAACCAGACTCAAAGTAGGAGAATTGTAACAAGCAGTTTCACAGTACTGTAAAAAGTGAAAAAAACCCAACCAAACAAAAATTGACAATAAATCCCAAAAATGGTTTAATACTAGGATTTTTTCAAGGATACTTTTCACAAATCTTTCTTTAATGCACCATCATATGTTGTAAATGGGGTAAGCTACCATTATCCAAACTATTTCTTTCAAGCTAGCTATCAAGGAAGAACAAGAAAAGCAACTTAGATATTCAGAGTATAAATGGTCAATTTGTATATATGTGTTGATAACATATGGAAGTCTGAAAAGTATACCAAAGATATGATTTGTCTCACTATCCCAAAGTCATTGAATCTCTCTGCCATAAAGGTGGAGGAGGAGTTGACATGCAGTTTAATTTTTCCCTTGCTTATTTTCATCCAATGGGAATAGCTCTCTGATCTCAACATAGTTCTACGTGTGCTTACATTTAAACATGAAATTAAGATCCTGGCACAAAATACCTTTGTACGTGCAACAAAATTAAATAATGGAACTAAAGGTAGTCGGGGTGAAAAGAGATTGCACAGATATAGTTGAAGCATATGAAGAGAGAAAAATGCTTCCATGTTTAGATTTGAAGAGTCAAATCCGTTTCTTACATCTAAAGACAGTAACTAATTTCCTTAATTCCATCAGTACAACAGAAGATATATAAAACACTGTAAAGATTATTTACCTTCTGCTCCAGTTCCTCTTGTAAAAGAGATAATGCTTCCTGCACTAGAGATTGTTATCTCCCTAGATTCACTAGTTATCCATGAGGACAAAAATTATACAAAGAATAATACTATCTCTGCATTTCTTTGAGGAGTTGCACAGAATATTTTTATACACACTCATTTATAAGTACATATAAAATACTGCAAACAGCAGTTTTGCCAGTTCTGCTCTACACTCGTGCACTGATAAACAGTGTTCACACAAATCCATGACATTATTTATTTAACTCATATATTTAATTATTTCATGTATGTCATATTTATAGAAAACTGTTGTAACTTCTTCTTTGCATTTGCAAACTGCATTTGCTTGTGTACTTAGGTGGAAGATCCAATAGGTTTCTTAACTAATTTTTTAAAAATACATAGTTTTAGATAAAATTATCGTAAATAAAATATTGAATAAAAGTCTACTGCCTTTATACCAGCTTCTTTCAGTATATTTGGAACTTCATTTTCTGTTTCTGGAAAAACAATGAAAACATTTATTTGAGAACAAATTAGGCACAAACGTTCCTAAATTTAGAGTGAATATTAGAGCACTGTGCAATGCTCTGGCTGTACAATCAGCCACTCTTTAGATAAATCTACAGTCATGTTAACTTAGACTGAGAATCCAAATCTTTCAACTTCAGAACAACTGATTGACTGCAGCTATTTATTCTCAACACCAACTTATCTTTGTGAAATACACAGGACCATTTTCTGTTGGAGCAGAAATGTGTAAAACTGATTGATCAGATAAAGAATTTCCTGGGTGCAGATAAACACATTGAAACATAGAGAGCTCTAGAAAACAGTAACTACCATCACTGTACTTAGGCACATTAAAGTCAGCAAATTTAATCAACATACAGACACGTTAATACACAAACACATGGGAATAAGTGAAGGAAAGGTTCATCATCAGTGAACTCAGCATAGATCATGAAAACATAAGCTTGAAATTGTTTATGCTGCATTATGATAATTAATGATTTTGGCCCTTTGCTTAAGTATTGCAGCAGCCCTGAGCAATGATGCAATTACTTCTTTTGAAGAATGAAGTTAAAAAGACTTGCTACTAAAAGGCAGTGTTAAGGTCTGGTTGTTAATTAAGACTCTTAGTGAATGTTTTCATTACATATCAAAATGCCATTCTTAGTAGAACTAGATTTCTAGTATTTCCATTGTTAGAATCAATAAACTAACTCACATTAATTTTAAACCATTGTAATTTATATTTTTTAACCATCTCAATCCTCTAATTTTTAAAACACTTAAAACTTTACAAATTATGAAAATTAGATAGAAAAGACTGTAAGTTTCTTAATTCTCCCTTTGCCGGTGACTGCGGGCTTTTTCAGCCTTGCTGGCTGTTAATTTTTCAGCCTCATAAACTTCATTTTTTATTTTATTTTATAGTCTGCTAGCACCCACTCTTCCAAAGCTTTCTCTATTACCTTTTCTACCAAATATAAATGCTGTGGTGAGACTCAATGCAAAAACCTCTAAATTGAATTTAAAATTCAAGAGTTTGCAGTATATGTAAATGAATACAAACAATTCTACAAACCCAATGTAAAAGTTCAATGTAGCAAAGACAAGGATGTCTTCTGTATTAAAGTAGAATTATTTCACATACAAAATATTTATTTCTTTTATAACCACTGGTGCTTTATGCCGATAGTCCCATTAACCATCTACTTGTTATATGCTGTCTTAGTCTTTGGTACCATACCACACAAGCAGTATATTAAAGATTGCTTAATGGCACCACTTTGAGTTGCAAAAAAAGGTTAGATCAATTGTTTTTTGTGAAAGGCAGCACTACACTCAACCACTGGCTCAGCATTTTTAAATATAGTGCAGAAATGGATGAAGAAACAAGAGAAAAACATGTCTTTGGAAGTACTTAAGCTCAATATGCAAGAAAGCAGAGGAGAGTACTTGAAGCTGAGAATATCACAGCATCTTCCCACCCCTCTACTTTTTTATCCAAACTATCTTCACAGGATGCCAATCTTTTTACATTTTCTGAATGGTGTTAAATGCAAAAGATGAACACCTGAAGTCACATTATTAACAAGTTAAATGCTCTTTTCTTTTTTTCTAAGACAGAAATATACACACAATGTTTAAAAGTCATAATAAGCAAATGGTAAGATCAAAGTGTTAAGCAACCATGTTAAAGAAAACCCCAAAATCCTAGCCAAAACCTTCTAATTTTATTGAACTTCTCAAAGCTAAATATAGCATTAGACTAACTGTAAGAAGATATTTTTCATCAGAAAAGCCTATGTCTGAAAGCTTATTATAGTATTGTGGTCCCAAGAGAGATTATATACCTTTTTACTTGGTTACTTAGGTTGCCTACAGGTAAAATTTGTTTTAAAAGTTTGCAGAAAATCCATTCAATCACAATCATGAAAGTATGGAAAATTTTGGGTTTACTTCAGATGAAAGAGGGAATGGAAGAAGAGACTTATTTACTTTCATCCTGTAAGAATTATTTATTATTAATTTAACAATAACATGAAAGTGAAAAACAGATTGTTATCAATGCCTAAATCCAGCTACTTACAGGTTCCAGAATGACGAACAAGCTGGGTTCAAAGCCATCCTAATGGGAGAAGTTATATCCTCAACTGCATAATCCCATTAAAAGCAGTTTGTTATTTATAGTTATAGATTTATAGCTATATATATATCATTATATATATAACTATATAGTTATGTAGCTATAGTTATATATTTATAGTTTGTCATTTCATCTGGAAGAGACCTTCAAGACCATCGAGTACAGTCTTTGTCCCAGCACTATCAACCACTAGACCATTTCCCTAATTGGAACATCCAATCACCTCTGAAACACTTCCATGGATGGTGACTCCAGCACCTCCCTGAGCAGCCCATTCCAATGCCTGACAACTCTTTCAGAAAAGAAATTTCTCCTAATATTCTGCCTGAACCTCCCCTGGTATGACTTGAAGCTGTTTTCTCTTGTTCTATTGCTTGTTACTGGGAAGAACAGATCGACCGCCACCTCACTACAACTTCCTTTCAGGCAGCTGTAGAGTGAGAAGGTCTCTCCTAAGCCTTATTTTCTCCACACTAAACAGTCCCAGATCCCTCAGCCATTCCTCATAGGATATTATGCCACAAAGTATCACAGAAAAGACACAACTTATTTGGTGGCAGACTGTTTTTTTTGTGTTTTACTTTTCAACTTCCTGAAAATTAATATTTTTGCACTGGTATCAGACATTCTAAAAATTCCTTAAAAAGCATCTCATAATATACTGAAACAGCAGAACTTAGGAGAACCAATGCTCTCAACAGGTCTCAGGGACTCAGCGGGTTCATTTGGCAGGTGAAGCCTGGTCTGAACAGGCAGTTTGATAGGCTGAAAATATGCTGAACTAACAGGTTCAGAAGGCAGTAATCAACAATTCACCACTGCTTGTTGACTCCAATCTGTATTGGTCAATGTATCCTATCTTAGAAGTTGGTGCCAGGAGTCTTATTTCATTATTTTTGTCATTAACCTCGATGATGACACAGCAGCACCCTCAGCACATTTGCAGGTGACACCAAAGTAAAAGGGAAAACCTGTCATGGTGCCTGGCAGAGGCAAAAGGAAAGTGTAAAGTTCCTACAAAGGTACTGAAAAGGACCTTGGAATTACAGCAAGTGACAGGTTCGACAGCTAAATCAATACAATCACTACCATTACATACAAACCAAAGATGATCAAGAGACTCTTTATACAATAATAAAGAGCCACAAATTACAAAGAGATAGCATATATAGAATTTGGGTAACTAATCAGGAAGAATCCAATTTCAGATAAGCAGCAACATATCTGGGGGAAAAAGAAAAACTATTATACTTTAGAACGTGGATAAAGGTGTCTGCTTCTGCTATGGCTCCTCTTTCACCATCAGGTGCTCTGAAAAGCAACAAATGTGTTCTGTGTCACCCAGCATAATGTGAAGACCAACTGAGGCTGGAGTGTATTTTCTCCTGTAAATTCAGTGCAGTGTATGAAATTTAATGTCATTTCACCCTCAAAACATGATTTCATAAAACTATCTTAATTAGAAATAAAAGACTGGAAGGCAGAGAGCAATTATGAATTGACAGTTAACGATTGTAGTTCAGTATTACTGACTTAATCCTTGCCCTTTGTATTTTGATAATACAAAATCATTTGTATTGATATTCCTCTCTTAGGACTGGCCACAGTCGTGCGAAGCTGTCTATTCAAACTAGGAAAATATCTAGTCTTAGTTCCAGGTTTAATGAACAGCTGAAG
This sequence comes from Urocolius indicus, assembly GCA_013401255.1. NCBI lineage: Eukaryota > Metazoa > Chordata > Aves > Coliiformes > Coliidae > Urocolius > Urocolius indicus. The sequence goes on from WBNH01005426.1 coordinate 117,969, forward strand.
CTACTGTCGGGGCTCCAAAAAATCTTAGTGGCAGTTCTTACAAGATCTAGATAATGTCACATTATAAAATTTAGATTTTACAAGAGACAGAGCCTTAGAGTGATGAGGCAAAATCATCGTTATATTCAAGAGTAAAAGTAAACAAAAGGGTAAAAAAACCACTCATCTCCTACTGCTCAAAATCAGACCTTCTGAGGAAAACACTCTGAAGAAAACCTGGGAATACACAATAGAAGATGGGTTCAACTGTAAAGAATACACTCTATGTCTTGAAACAACGCTTTAGTTTTCTCTGACAGGAATGAAAAGTTGGTTCCTGGGGAATATTACAGGAAGGAAGAAAACTTTACAGAAGACAAAATATGAGTTGCAAGTCCTGAAGAAGTACCAAGAGCATGGGGCATAACTTAAAGCAGATCTAAAATTCTTTCATTTAATTACTTTAACTGTGTAACAGAAGTACAGAGCAGTTTCAGAGCAAGAAATATAAGAGACAGATTAAAAAATCAGATGTTGGATGTCTGCAATCCATAAAACACTACTAAATATCTGAAAAAACCCAACCTGTAGAGAGAAGGATGTGTTGATGGAGCAATGCTTAAAGATGGTATTCAGTGGTACCATGAATTAAGCAGTGCTGTTCTTTCATGTGTGCTCAGGACATGGAGTAATTATCCAAGTAAAAAGCACCTGAAGAAAGGGTAATTTACATTGATACATTGTACAAAACTACAAAATTTAAGGAAGTCACAAACTGGTTTCTTTGGATTTGGGCAGCTGTGGGATGGGACAGCATTGGGCACCAGATAATACCCAGAATAATATTACACTGTCCTGCGTAATGAACCCTGCATGACAAAACCAGCATTGCACTGATCCTGGTTTCTGAGAAATATTGACTGATCCATTTTCCTAAGAAAGCTGTTACATTGCAGAGCAGCCAGCAGTGGCTGGAGAGGAATGGAGGGCACTCTGTAATACTGAAACTGCCAACAGCTCTGGTCAGTGACTGCTAGATAAGGACAGGCATTAGAGGGAAAAATTAAAATAAGGACCCTTGTTATTAGGGCAAATCGAATGAATTGATTTTTTGTAATGCAAGAAAATCACTGGGAATTTTCTGTTTTATGTGTCAATACTGAGTGAGAATCCTACCTTGCAAAAAAAGAATCAAGGACAAGGCCATGTTGCACAGAGGACAGTGGAACAGAGAGCTCCAAGCAAACACACTCAGAAACCACAGCTCAGTAACACGAGGATAATCTCACTCATCACTGCCTGTGAAAAAGGCCATGCTCACTTTCTGAAATGATGGAATTTTCCTTAGAAATACACTTATCTACCATAGCACAAGAAGGCAACATAAGACAATGTTACCTCATGGCTTAATTAATTTGGTCTTTTTTCCGTATGTACCAGAATTCTTCTACAACTAGAAATTGTCATAAATTGCATGGTATTTTACCTGTTTACCCCCATAACTGTTTTCAGGATACTCTGTCTACTGTAGTCTTTTAAGAAGCAGATTTCGAACAGTGGTTAACATCTCATCCTGTCTCAATTGTTACTACAAAGTAATCCTAGGCATTTTGTTTCTGTATAGCTTGACTTAGCTGGAGAAAATATAGTCCTTTAGCCTTCACACAGTAATTACCATTAGCCAGGGATAATTCTCTCAGTGTGTATTTTCTTTGCAGCCATGACATTGCTTTTGCATCCAGCCCTAAATGCAGATACATAATTAAAAAATAAATATAATTTTTTTTATTACATATCACTGATTTATCTGACCAATGCCCCTCTGTCAAAGCTCTGAGGAGCTAATGAGCCATGGAGAACACCTTAGCTTAGGCTGTTTTCAAACTCTGTGAAGTTAACTGATGCAAGAGAGGACTATCTATGTGCTGAGCCTTCCAAAGTCATAATAAGGCATTAACACCATAGTAAATTCTTATTATGGTTGTTTCATTATAGATGTTGTGGCATTTTCTACAGACAGAAATGCTGGCAAATTGAATGTCAAAAGGGCAATGTTTCAGTCCAGTCACCTGAGTGAGCAATGATAAGTAATAAAGTACAACAGACAGAATCTCCCTGTTTTTTTCTAGAGTTCACTGGACCACAGCTAATTTGTAGTTGGTTAAGATCCCTATTCTATTTCTAACAAGTATATGTAACTTTTTAGGGGGAAAAGTGCACAAAAAACAGTAATTTACCATCCAACTTCTTTAGCACTTTACCTGAAAGGCCAGGTGCCACCTCTAATAATAAAACAGCTTATGCTAAGCAAATTCTTTTGGCAAAATCTCTTATGGTTTTTGTTATTACATCCTATTAGGAAAGTGCTGACTCAACAACAGCTATTTTGCTCTCAAAGAGATAAATTGCTACACAGGCAGAGATGTCTCAGGCAGAAACTATTAGCAAAATACTTTTCAATGATGATATATATGAAAAGACAGAAGTAAATGCACTCTTGTTAAATACTGTCTGGTTCATCCTAGGGAACATAAGCTATGTAAAACGTGAAATCTGCCTGTATATAGACTTTTCAACAAGTAGAACAAGACATGTGATTGTTTCTAGTATTTTATTCTGCTCTTCATTTGGCTATGGGACCCTAGGAAGACAATCTGTATTCTCTGCAGCTCTGTAATGACACTGGGAAATGGAGATGCAAACTGTTAAATAACTAGATCTATAGATAAAATGTTCTACGCACAAAAGGAGTTCTTTTTATCTCTTTCTGCATATGAGTTGAATGGGTGACAGCAGTGTGACAGAGCCAAGAGAAGTGAATCTTTGCTGATGAGTGAGAAGTAGCAAGATGGTGATTGACAGGTACGTGGGGCATGCCAAAATCATTAGAGAAGTTAACACAAGATGTCATGCAAAACAAATACAATGAGGCCTGTAACAACAGCAAGGAATAAAAGAATAATATATAAACTTAATTAAACTCAGCCAAGTTCAACATCCTGCAGTAGGTAAGTAGTAGAAGCAGAGTCTAGACCTTATGAAGCCAAAAAAAACAGGTCAATCAGACTGCTTTCCTCCAAAGCAACAAACATATACACACACAAATCATACTTTCCCTCTAGGAAGTATAAACTGTTTTATAGACCACCAAGAACAAATATATAGGGGAAAAAGTCACAGTTTAATATAACTAGTGGGTCAAAAAAATCCTTGAATACTTCATTGTCTTCTTTCTTCCACAGTGATTTAGACACTTTCTAGTGAGAGGCAGAAGGCCCTCAGATATACCCAGTTTCTGCTTTTTCTATTCTTAGCATCTTCAACACTTACCTATAATTAAAACTTGAGGATTAATGAATTGTTAGGGGTAAATAATACTTAAATAGTGTCATTCAAGGACAATTTTGTTTTCCAAGGTGGCAATCATTCTTACTCCAATCAAAATAAAATCAGTAAAGTGGAACTCAGCAAATCAGACACAGCATTAATAACTGTATCACTAGTGATCCCATGTTAATCATGAAAAAGAGTTAGCAATTATCAATTGCTTTTATGTGGATGAATCTGGATAAAACCCCCTTTTATGCCATCCCTATAAAGCAAGGAGCACATTCACTCATCCTTCATTCCAAAGAGTTCAAGAACAGCAACACAAATGATGCCACAGACCATGTCACTCACTTCCCACTATTCTTGATTTGCATTGACGATTTCCTGCAGAAGGGAACTGAAACCTACTGTATATGCATAATGGCTAGGGAGAAGTTTGAGGGGCTATGAGCACCTTTTTCATTTAATCATTTCAGCAAATAGTTGTCATATTTCAGATCAGTAGTTGGGCCGCTCCATTCTGGTACTATTTGTAGTTGCTCCTGCCTCTGCAGATAATGCGATGGATGCAGAATGTGGCAGACAAGTGTGAACTGAATCCTAAGCAGGATGTGGCTGTTGCTAAAGCTTTTGGACTATAAGGACTATGAGTGCTGAGAGGAATATAATCAGCATCGATAAACCTTTGTCTTCCACTTGTCCAGTAGGTCATATGCCTTTTTCTTAAAAAAAAAAAAAAAAGGCATTCTTTATAATTTTTTTATTAGTGTAGGAATATTGGGGGAATTATTCCACACAACAGAAGCTTTGTAGCATTGACTTTCTATTCAGCACACTTCCCTTCGTACCTTTAGTCACAATGTTCTAGTTAAATCTCTGACATTTCTTGCAGAAACTTTTTTATTAAGGACTTATAACAATCATCAAGATGTGCTCTGGGCAGAAACTCAGCATGTAAAGGCTCAGCAAGGGAACACTCACAGCACTTAAAGTGAATTTAGAATTTGTAAAGGTAGCGTGAATAGAAGAACCCTCAATACCATCAGTAAATTTATAGTACCAATGATAACACTAATATAAAATGTCTCCTCTCACTTTTCCCTCCCCTCCTTCCCTTTTCCCTTCCCTCTCAGTATTATTCCACAATGATAAAGCACAGCCTCTTTTCAGAGCTGAAAGATAATTCAATACAGCTGACAATTCATCACTCGGGCTTTCTGCTGAACCTATCATTGAGGAAGGATGCTTCTCCATACTAAAAGGACTTGGCCACAAGAAGCAAAGTGAGATGTATTGACTGATTTGGTAACAGTTGTGTCAAGACTCTTAGAGGTCAATTGTTCAAGTTACAGAAGAAGTAGGCTGGAATATTGTACTCTATTCCACTCTATTTTATTAAAAATCAATTCCATCTCTAACCACTTAACTTTATCCAAAAATCTCCTATAAACCCGATTTGTTGTATAGCCTCAAATTTGCTTCCTGTACAAGAATATAAAAAAGAGTTTGTTTCCAGCTTGAAGTGACCTGGTCAGCAATATGTGCAAATATACATAAGTGGAAAAAATAATAAACGATTTGATTTCATATGCATAACAGCAGTGGAGAGAAACTGTACCCACTGCCTGCTCTCTGTCAAAGATAATCAACTCTCTTGGTCCCATAAAGATTCTTCCCAAGACTGATTTTTTTTCCCCTTTATTTAAAGAAGGTACTTATGCAACCAGTGGCTAAAGAAGATCAAGACAAAGGCTTGTTCCCATAGCTCATATTTTTGGAGTAAGAAAGCATCTTCTCCTGCACAGAACCAAAATGACTATAAAGAAAACAGTTTTCTTATGTCCCAGACAGTATCCTGGACAGATCTGTAGGTTTCTCTCCGACCTCACAATCACTCTTACCTCTTACACAATCTGCCTCACCTCTACAACCTGTCACAATTGCCTTTTATTCTCACCTGTTGCTCTTAAAAAACAACACCTCAAACCACAAAACTACACACAAAAATCCTGACAGCAATATAGCACAAGAAATCAGACATTCTTTGTGCCACAAATTACATGCTGGCAATTATAAACCTCTTTCAGTGTTCTGCCAAATATTCGGTTATTCATGTTGTCCAGTTTAAATAAAAAGAGGAAACCTAAATCTAGAAAAATGGTGCTCAGAAAATATTTGGTGTGTGCACAACAGAGTACAGTTCCTAGGATTATACATTTCCAACTAAATTGTGAAGATACACATGAAATATATACTTCAATTATAATGGTTAGATAGTAATTTTTCTTTCAGACAAATAACTTTGTCTTTCAGAGGTAAAAGTCAAGATACTGTAATTTGCCATGAAAATGGCCCTTCAGCACCTTGTATCAGGTCTGCATCAACCAAGACTTAGAGTTTGTCCTGAAAGCTTCATCTAAGCTAAATCAAAACTAAGCATTACACACATTTCACACAGTACCACAGGAAATCTTTCTGTGAACCTCTCTATTAATTTTATTGGCTATTTTACAAACATGAAGATTTTGACAGATGAAAATTGTTTTGGCAATCCCCTATTGCTTGTTCAGACAGACCATAAACATTTTATAGCATTTATATTGGAGAGTAACATTTAAAGAAATCAAAATATTTAAAAAAAAGACAGTATTTTAGCATGCCCACTTAAATCAGCATTTTGTAACGTCTTCAGAAGTGCATGAAACCAAAAAGAAAAAAAGTTTGCTTAAAATGCATTTAGAAACCATAGCTGGGATTGAAGGAAATGTTTACATGAGTATTTTTTTTAATTTACTGATATACAGAATGCTTTTAAATTTCAGCTTTACAAATTCAAAAAATTACTTGACAAAAAATTACTAGCACTGTTTTTCATTTGTTTGGTTCCTATTAGTGGCATTTCATAACAATTATATAGATTCAATATATTTACTCACAGATCTACAGGAAGTAATGTGAGGAATAACTGATTTTACAAGTCTAGAGTGTGAATATTATTAATTGATCGTCTGAGTAGTATTATTAACTGTTCCTTGCTGAACAGTCCAGTATAGCTTCATGGGAAAAATCTCCATTTTAATAGCAAATATTAAATAAACTGAGAATATTGCACTTGTTATGATTAAATGAAAAGTGAATAATTGCAACCACTTTGGGTCATATAATTTATTGCATCAGTTTAATCTACTGTATTCATTGTAATTCATGAAAAATGGTGACTTTGATGAATTAAGCATTTCTGTTGCTTTGCATCACAACTTCATTATCCTCTCTTGGTACTAAAAGAACACAACCAGAATCAGATTATATATAAACAAAATTAAACAGCGGGTATAAGTCAGATTATTAGGATGTAAATCAAGGGAAAAACTCCTAGTATAAGCCTTGGAAACAAACAAACCCCTCTATTTTATGTATTCACAACATTTATTTATTTTCATTATATTTTACAAAATATTTTATAAAGTAAAGGTTTTGATATATATCTGTCAGCAAAATAACTGTAGGGATAGCAGATCACTTAGTTTTTTCTAAGTATAATGCTAAAATCCCTCATTTGTTTTGCTACACTATACCAGATCCAGGGATGGAACTAGTGAAACTAGTTGGTATGGTTATTATGGACTCTCCATCCCCTCAAATATCTTCATGCAAACAAAAACTTGGTTTTTGTGTTCAGGGACTAGCACTTCACCTGCTATAGGATCATCCCTCCCATTTGCTGACAGCAGCTGGAGAGCAGCTCACCTTGGAAAGCCTCTGCTGTGCTCATGTCCTCATGTGAACCAGGACCCACACTTCACCATTCCACCTGCTCTTTAATTGTTGCTACAAGACCACATGTCAGCCAAACAGTCGCCCCCAAATGTTTTCCTTCCAAGTAGTTTTTCACCAGCCTGTAAATGCCAGCATAGGCAGTAGATATTACAGTGGTCAACTTGAGCCACTACCCAACCTAACCTATATCCTCAGTGTGGTCTGCAGTTCCCCTCCACCAGTCATGCCACTCCTTTGAAGTCACCAACAGCCTAGCAACACACCGAACAACTTAGTATCATCTTGACTCCTGCTTATATGTCCAGAAATCAGAAGGGCAAATAGATACAGTTACCACTCTACTCTGTCAATGGAAAAAACTTGTGCTTTTAGGCCTTAATGGTAGTGGATGACACACTGACTTCTTGCCCTAGAGAAATTCTTGAGTTATCTTGAGAGGCTTGAATATTAAATTATCATTGTAAGTTACAAAAAGCATGCTTATAAGCCTCACAGTTCACAGCAACAAACCCTTTCCTTGCATCCTATAACAGATACCCTCCAGCCTATGAAAACAGCAGTGCTTGCAGTGTGGACTGGAGCAAACACATTTTTTCCAAAAGGATGTGAAAATGTATTAGAGAAAGCTCTGTGGTCAACAAGAGAAAGAGACTACATTAAGATCAGGAAGCAAAAAGGATCACTGCTCAGAATCATCTTTAGAGGATGTCTTTACGCAGATAAAGATGTCATGTAGAGATGCTTAAGGCAGCTAAATAAAATCATGACATTGCTTAGGAGAAGCTCCTGGCACTTGAACTAAACACATCAGTGTCATGTGTCTTCTAGGCCAGAACAGATTGCTGTGCTTGTCCTCCAAAAGGTATAACACTGTGTAGGTGGGAATAGCAGATGCCTATGGGAGAAAGGATGGATGTGGTGATAAAAGGGTAGAGAGCTTCATCTGATGTAGGATTGTAAGCAATTTCCTCTCATTTCTCTCCCACAGAGTCCAACCCACAGCAGATGCCATTAGTGCAATAATGTTACGCATTTCATTTTTGAGTAAATTCACTTTAACACATTTTAATTTTTTTTGTTTTTTTAAACAAACAAGCAAACAAACAAACAAAAAAGACCAAAACTCAACACTTTATGATCAGCTACCAGAGACAAAACAACACTGTTGAATACTTCCATGAGAGATTTTTTTTTTTGTCATCAAAGCTTAAGAAAGAAGAGAACGATCCATTTAATCACAGGCTAATAAAGAGACTGAAGAAGGAAATACAAATGATGGAGAAAAACACTGTTAGAAAGAAAATCATAATCACAAGTTGACAAATCAGGGAAGCATTTTGGACTCTGAGTTAATTTCTACACATTTGTTAACATTTTTTTTCAAAGATATAATTTTGCAGTTACAAACTATCCGTTAGTTGAAGAAGCCTTCAGGTTTCAGAGGAAATGGGTAATAACCCTCACCCCAAGGATGCCTATTTTGTGAAATTTTTCTGAAACACGGGAAGCATGTTTGACAATTTCACCAGAAATCTCACAAGTCTTTATTTTAACCTGCTTTCATGCAACTAAACTCCTATGTTTTAAGTGAACACCTGTCTACTGGATATTTTTATAGTACATAACCTTCTAGTCACATGAGCAAAAAATTGTACTTTATCTTCTAACAGGGCAAACACATCAAAAGCAGCAGATTAGAAGCATTTTTACAACGGCTACATAGAGGAGCAAGTTGATGCAGAAAAAAAAAATGACAAAGCCTTAAAAGAATCTGCTCCCATTAGAAGTTGAAGGTCAGTGGCAATAGGTGACAGAGAACAGCTTAAGCATAGTTGTAAGTACAATCCAAATGTTGTTCACTGAGACAAGCTCTAACTTTTTGACTGCTGGGTTGAGTAGAATAAATGGAGTTTTAGGTACTATATTATTTGTCCTTGTAATTAGATGGAAAAGCCTTCCAAATGGACATTGTCCATGAGATTTGTTAGCAACAGACATTGAGAGAGAATTGAGAGAGAAGGAATTGTGAATAAGCAATCCCAAAGTTTGACATGTGGAAAATATTCATATATTGCACCCAGAATGAAAAGTCACAACACCTCCATCAAAAAGTTTTGTTGTTCTCAAAGCAAGCTTTTTATCTGCCACTTCTGAGTTTAGCACATACACTGCTGAGCTCATGGGTCTTGCATTGCAAAGAGCCTAACACCGAAGCTGACATGTATTCCTGCAAGCTAAATACTGACAGGTGCTGCGTTGCTATACCACTTCCCCATATAGTATACTTTCTCATAGCTTCACATACATAGCACATCTTAAAGTTCAGCTTTGACTTAAGACAGGAGATTAGTACATAGATTTGGTCTTCTGTTCATATGCAACACTATGATGATGCAGTAAAGAATGCAGGATCACAGATGACTTATTCTTGTAGAAAACACAAGAAAATAATTGAGAACAGCAATTTCTCATCATCTTTGCAGTTATTTTCTAATTTTTGCTGTCCAGGAGCAGCACACTAAGTTTCTAAATACATCTGGAAAAGGGAAAAAAGGAGAATGAGGATGAGGCAGTGAATTGCAAGACTACTAAGAAGGCTGGTGGTATGGTTCACTACCTAAGGTGCTCAGTAATCAGACAGCAAGCAACCAAGGCCAAATGGAAAGAAGAAAAAAATGCAGCTACCTCACCCACCTGCAGCTTTATCAGAGAGAACGTTTAGCACTTAGCTTCAGGACCAGTCTCTGCTATGCTGCCCTGTGACAGGTGCACAGGATTTACTAAAATGTACAAGAGCAAGGCTTCCTCTAGAGACAGTAGCCATGTGGTCAGCAGCCCACCAGCAGCAACGTGTACAAGGCAAACCTTGGGGGCCAGAGCAAGTATTGGGAAATACAGAGAGAGGCATGAGGCAAGACCAAAGCAGAGAAAACACAATAAAGAACAAACAAGGTCACACATACCACATCACTGTCTCTGTAGCACATGCCTGTCCCTTTTCTGGCAGGGGCACCCTCCAATATCCCATAGAGAGAGTGCCCAGACTGTGATCTCAATTTCTCTTTTTCCTGCTCCATGTAATCACAGCAGATGCAGAGAAAGGCAGTGAGCAGAGAGGAAACCCTGAGCTGTTATCTCTATACTGAGCACTGAGGCAAGCGCATTTCAACTGTCAGCTTTTCTAAATGATGCTTTTCATAGGGTGAGTAATAAAATCCAGAAGGCACAAACTTTACTGAAGTAAAGGTTTAACAGAGAGAGGAAAAATGTTAGAAGTACACAAGTAAACTACTAAAATTATTGAGGGATGATTCAAATGTTACTGAAATGCAAGTGAGGTTTATCACTCCAATAAAGGAACGAGCCTTGAATAAAGGTCACAAATATTTGACAACTACTACTTGCAAAACTTCACTGCCCTCCAAAATGTTAAACATACCATGAGTACAACACAGCAAACCATGGTCTCTCACTATTGTAGAAATCTCTTTTGAGCCCCCTGATTATTTACTATTAGCAAAAGAGTACAAATGGTAGTAATGATACTAAATACTAGCACCCTCTAGTGTGCACCTCTGCTATAAATGTGCTCCTCAAGTTCATTCCTCTGCTCAGGTCACACAAAACTAAAGCTCTCTTATTTATCCTTTGCAGTATCTCCCCACTTGTGACTCACAAAAAAAAGCAAAACCCATTTATATCACATAAGAGTGATGCAAGTTCACCTCCATACTATTTCCAGGCAGCCAATTAACAAGGAAAGTATTTGGCAAAGAATAGTCCTAAAATTTCCCCAGAGTTAAAATTAAAATGTACATAATTACTTAGCTAAAGGTTTGAGATACAATTGTTTACTTCTTCAATTATTCTCACAGAAAGGATATTCTATGATGGAGAAACATAATTAAAAACATAAACAACATACAAAACTGGTAAAAGAGTTTCAACTGGCTCTTCATTATGGAACACTTTCCACCTGGAATGTTTTATATCTTTTCTTGCAGGCATTTTTAAAATCATGAATATTAATCTATTCATTAACAAGACTTAAAAGAATTGTATTTGCATTCTTATGGAAGGCTGGCAAAGTGAGGTGTTTTGAGACTAACACAAAAAAAATCCTTTCAAATCTTTTATTAAAATGATCTTTTTTCCACTTATAAATACAACAGTCCTCAATTTCAGCTCAGCATTACCTATCACTTAGATAAAATGATCAGAGATTACAAGGTGATTATCCATATCTAAGTAAAAGGTGTACGCTATAACTGAGAGGCAATGGCTGATAAAAGTTTACTTTCCAAAAGAAAATATACTTAATTATTTTTTAAATGAAATCATCAGACATTCAAGAGAGTCACAGAATTTTTTGTTACAGAGTTTGTTCCTGCATATAAATGTACTGAATAGAAGCTTGGAAAAATATCTGTAAATGATAAAGATGAAAATTCAGTTGGATGTCTGCATGGAAAGTTATTACAGGAGGGCTACTAAGGCTAACAAAAACCCAGCAAACCTTAAAAAAGTTCTAGGATTGAGTGAAGGAGGAAATGTCTCTCAGTAAACTGAACCACTATTCTCAGGAATAAAGCAGTAGCAAAGAGAGCAGGGTCGTTGCAGGTGGCAGCACCTGCTTGTTCCCAGGGCACTCTGGGCAGAGCCAACTCAGCCTGCAAGGAGCCCAGGCCTCGTGCAGCCTTGTGCCTGCAGAACGAGGAGCTGCTGCCACCCGCTGCAGGGCCCTCAAGTGAAGCTTGCAGCAGGCAGCCAAACGTGCCATGGCAGATGGTTCAAGATGCAGCAAATGGAGTGTCGTGTGCCCAAACAGAGCATCACAGGTCAGGAACCTGCTGGGGACTGCTCTCCTGCTTTCTGGCAGTTTTGATGGGCTTTTTGTCTCTTTACTCTTTATATAGATGAATGTCTAACACAAGATGCGGTCAGGCTTGGAATGAAATCCTCTCTGTGCTATAATCCTTCCATTACTCCACTGCTTTAAACATTATAACATGCTTATGACCACCAGAGCCATGCACAGTACTGAGACAGGTGATAGAGAGTAAACAAATCTCAGTTTCCACAACAGCTCTTATATTTCCTCCACCATAGATCTATAGACTGCTCCCTGAAATGGCCCCATGCCATTAGCCACTCATGATCAGATGTTCAACTACTTCTATTATCTGCTTCTCACCTGAAGTCACTGTTCTCCAGCACATGACAGCTAAACTTTTATAGGAACAAGAATAGCTCACAAGTGAAAGTAAAATATAGCCAAATATAAAATATAATAATGAAAGAAGCTCTTGAGAAAGAAAGAGCTGCTATACCAAACAGGAGTTCTTAAAATAAATAATGAGTCAGGAGTTAGAAGTTAGAATTGTTTCTATATAGACTGCTCTAAAGCTTTCCATATGGGATAAACAGACGTTAGCGTGCACTAGGCAACAAGAGATACCCCTTGCATGACATCTTGTACATTATTCCATTGGATTATATTTTCATCAGATAAAAATACTGCAGATAAAAATACTTGCTAATATAATATGAAGGAGACGGGCTTCTATGTATGAGGAACCGTCTTCTTATGCTTTTAGAACTAAACTTAGAGCATCCTACATCATCTTGGACATGTCATATTTTCTGTGCTCGTATGCCTTTTTATAGTCTCAGGATGGTCATTTTTCTCTCCCTCCTTTCTTGATACAGGAAGCACAGAAGATACTCCAGTAGCTTTTGCACACCAACTCACAAGCCTCTCTGACACTCAAAGTGCCCTCTCAGAAGTTCTCTGTACCTCATTTAATCCTATATTTTAATCATTTCTTCCAGTATACAATGAAAATTGCAAAAGAATACTCAGTGCTAAGTGTCAGATGCCTTTGCAATAAAATAATTATAAAATCAGATAGGAAGTTAGGGCTGCCAGGTGCTCTTGCCCTCCCTATCCTACAAAAGTGTAAAACAGAAGCTAAATCAAAATCTAAGCAACATCCTCCAAGGATATCAATTCTTGGATGGTCCTGAACTCAGCAGAATGCAAAGAAAATACTAGATTTCATTATCTTCAAATAAGGCAATTATTGGATTTCATTGTTGACCCATAGCTTCATGCCCTCCTCCTGGGAATACACAACCAAATGAGCCTTAATTATTTTACTACACTACCATGCATTTCTTTGTTGCATTTTTGCTGTCTTCACCACATCATCACAATGTTAGACTAAGAAAGATCTGAAACAGGGATTGCTTTATGTCTTTTGACTGTGGTTGCTCCGGTGCATCCTTGCTTCTTCATCACTCCCTGCAGCTCTAATCCAAAGTCTTGTAGGGAACTGCACCAGTAATGCCAGGACAACAATTCCAAAAACATTTGTAAAGACAAAGCTCCAAAGAGACATAGTTCAAGGACAGTAACTGTAATGGTTCAAGGGCAAGACCTACATTGTGCCTGAAACACTCATGCCTTTATATTTGGGAAGAGCAGAAAGAGTATGTAAAGATGTGCTGATCCTTTTCCTCCTTATACCTGAGTGATCACAGCTATATTGTCTTACTGTAACATGCTACAGCCAGTGCAGGACTGGACCTCCAAAAGGTACTGCCTTATCTGAAGGCAGGTTCTCAGCTTATACAATACTTTACTTGCTGCAGTAAAAATTGTTTCATTATACTGATACAATAAAAAGGATTTTGTGTCAGTAATTGGAAATGTATTTAAAAGTCTGTTTGATTGTCATGCATTGTGGGAGAAACAATTAGCAATGTGGTTTTATAATGCACTGGAAACTGTTTTAAGAGAACCTCAAAAGAAAATAAATCCTTTTAAGTTTCAAAATATTTGGATCCCTAGGTGAGTTCATCCCAACTTTTTTTTTTTTCCCTTTCGCAACAGCTTTATCTCTTTTCTTTTCGCTAAAGTGATTATGTCCTCCTTCCCATCCTTATTCTGCTGGAGCTCCAAGTCCTATCAATTACCAAAATCATTCTGAAAACTTTTGTTCTCTTTACTGAATTCTGATTCTTCCCTGACTCATACTTTTTTAAAGGAACAATCTTATGCAAATATTTAGGGTTCTGCTTGCATGAATACTGTGATATTTGGTCATTATTGCATTTCATTCTTCTCAGTGATGCCAGACTATCAAAGGAAGTTACACCCACATTATGACTCATATTAGTAATTCAGAACATCTTACCATCAATATTGTATTTAACAGGTAATAAAAACCCTATAAATACAACGGCATGCATCATTTTGCTCTAGCTGTTAATACTACCATTTGATCTTAACAAATACATTTATGGAAGATAAAAAGTTAAATTGGAAATACTGTTTCCAGCAATTTGTACCATACAATAAACAAAATTCCCTTCCATTATCTTCTTATTTCCTCAAAGTACTTTTTTTCTGCTTTGCAAAAAGCTTCTATTCTTGGTAATCTCCAAAAGAATGGGTGTCATACCCCTCTTTCCATCTGCCATTCCCACTCCTCCACATTCAGTGCTGCTGTTCTTTCCTGAGACTCCCTCTGATGACTTACAAGGTGTGTGTAAAGTGAGAAATGGTGTATGTATCATTCATAATTACAGAATGTTTGGACTCCCAGATCTAAATACTAATGGCAGCCTCTTATTTCAAGCCCACATCCTTTGTCTTGCAAAGGTACGTACACACACACACACACACTTTCATTCTATTATTTGGGAAATTAGGGGAAAACGAGATTGCTGTTTACAAGTTGAGCAACACCAGTGTCCACAATTAGGAACTCAACATGGACAACTTTCGCTTTGCTTGAAATAAACTGATTGAGATACAGCAGCATGAAATTAGACACTAAGAAGCCACAGCATAAAAACGTGAAAAAACTCTAGCAAGATCTTGCAAGAAGCAGCACCCTTCCACAGCACTTGCTGAAATCACTGTTCAAGGAGGCTGGAATAAAAAACATGGCTTGCATGTATGTGAGACATGGATGTCATACTCTATGAGTACATCAAAATAACCTTTTTCTACTTAGACAAATACATAAAAGGTAAACAATAACAGGAAATCATTTATAACTCATATGATTTTGTTTCTGAGTAGGTTAACTGACATGTTGATGTTATTCAAAGTCTGAATTCCTGGAAACCAGGAGGTTGTCACAAATGAACAATTTACGTTTCTAAGCCAACATAATTTGATTCATCAAAGATGAAGATTTTTATTAATGTTATTTAGTGCTCTATTTAGAAGAAGTACATTATGTTTAAATAACATCATCATTGAATTTATTTGTTAATTTATTCTAAAAGACAAATAATTTTTAAGTTATATGTTTGTTCTGGAAGAGAAGAGTGAGGTCTAGCAACATTGTTATGCCCCTGCTCTCTCCTCTCTTCCTCCCAGAAGATACTTCAGAAGACAATTCTGAGGATTCTACTTCCCATCAAACCTACTTAAAACAGCTCAAGTTCAAATCGTATGTGTGACTTGTCAGTCTATCATCACATAGTCTTACTTCCTTTTCATCGTTTAGCATTTTAAAAAGCATGAGGTTTTTATTGTTTAAAATATTAAATAACTTAGAGGAAAATGTTTTATTTTGGGTAATTAATTTATTTGGACTGATATATTTATTTCAAGAAAAAAAGCAAAACAGAAAAAAAATGTTTTGATTCAATCTAAACTGACTATCTGACTTTAGGTTCCACATCAAGAATTTCCCTGTTATATGGCCAACTGCATGCTGAACCTGAAACAAAGCTGAAAACAACTGATTTTAGGTGAGATTTGGCATTTTAAAAAAATCTATTAATGAGCAATATTTCAGCAAGAATAAGAAAATAGAAGCAAAATACTTCACCCACCTTATCCTCTTCAACAGTTACAAGCAGGGTCTTTGTAATGATTGAAGTGTCTGATGTTTCTTCTTCATCTGTATTTATTTCACCAAGGTCCAGAGGTTTTCATACCTGTCACTTTGTCTGTTCAGAGCTCTGCTGTTTACTTCACAATAGATGTTTTGGGTAAAAAAGAGTATAAGGCAATGCCAGGAAGAGAAGCAAACAAAAACAGAGCAATGAAGCAGTTGTCCTCCTCAATAGGTAACAGCTTTCTGACAAATAAGGTGTCATCCCATGCTCGTACAGTTCATGTTGAGATTCATTTACCTGACAGATTACTCCCCATACTTCTAGCTTTATTATTTCCTTAGATAATTATGCCTGTAATTTTTTTTTTTTTCTTCTGGAGTGATTTGTGATGGTAGTGAGCATCTGGCATCATGTAATACACAAGTTTCTTTCCAATTAATGTGAAGAAACAAATGTCATTTCGGGAATGTTTTGTTTTGCAAAAAGGTTATGTCCTAGGTAAGCTTCAAATATAAATGCAAACACACACGCACATGCTTTTTCAAACACTCAAATGCAGTCCAGTGTATGCAAAATCAATTGCATAACAGAATACATGTAACCTTTTCACTACACTATGATTATAATGGCGTGGCATGAGCTGTTCAGGAAAAGCATCAATGGGAAAGCATTTATTGACAAGACTCTGTCAATGAAAGCCAACAGTTATTAAGCTCTGTACTTACTCTGTCTGAGGATATCCCAAACCTCCACAACGGTGCACCGCTCTAGAAATCCTTATTGCTTTATCAATGTATATAATTTTTCACTTTTATTTCACAAAAAAAAAAAAAAAAATAAAGAGCTCTATTCCTATTCCTGGTTCCTAAAATGAGGATTGAAAACTTTTAAATGTACATGAAGATATCTATTGTACATAGAAATAATTGCTATGGAACTAGCTATATGTACAATAGAAGGTAACCAAGCCAAGTATACACCTCACTGCAGATACTCTGCACCTGATTAAAGATGTCTAAACTGACCCAAACAAGGAAAGGTAAACAGAGGTGTGTCTAATTCCTTCCAATTTTCATATTCTTTGTCAAGATTCATGGCTCATATCCACCTTACATTTGTGCCCTGAACTGTGCCTAGATTGGCACAGTTGCAATAAACCTCCTACTCTTTGTCTCCTGGGACAGCATTGTGCAGTTGGCCTCACCTCCTTCTGAATTTGTATTTAGTTTATTACACATACCCCTTTCATTTAATTCTTGTTTTGTGGGAGGAGTGTTTGTTTGTTTCAGTATGTTGTTCAGCTTGTATTTAAAGTTACTTCATGCCACTAGTCACATATTTTTACTGTTATTTCCAATGTAAAGATGTCATCTGTGTAACCAGTAGGCATTCTGCTACTCTATCAAAAAGATGTACATTCCTTTATCTTACAAGGCAACATGAAAACAAGCCCAGACATTCAAGGAAAACATTGTTTCCTTGGAGGTCTTAACTATTCTCTCATGGGTGTGCAGTTTGTTCTGCAAGTCCTTCTCAGACCTCATTAGATACCCATCCCCATGCCTTGAGCTTGCTTGGTGACAGGACTGCATGGACTCCTAAGATGACATTTTTCAGGTGTCAGGTTGAAAACATCAAGGATGTGAGAGCAGAGAGCTTTGCCTTGGATGTGAAAACCCCTTTATAAAGGCACTTAGTCCATTTCACCCTTTCAGGTGGCTCAGTTATGCCATGCAATATTCAGGTTATCATCCTTGCTTTCGTATGCCCACACTGTACTTCTGTCTCCACTAGTGAGTGCATGGGCCAGCCCAAGTGCAACCATCTGCTGCAGCACCACAGGCCACTGTGACAGCCCTTCTCTTTGGGACAGGAGTATTTAAAGAGATCAGTTTAACAACTCATTTCCATGACAGAGGAATCAATATTCTCTGGAGTTTTTGTATTCAGGAGACCTTCATACAACTGAACAATTGCTGAAAAGCAAAGGCTGATGAAAATAAACTCTAACACTAGAAGGAACAGTGCTTGGCAAAAAGTTCCTTGCTGGAACTTAACCAACATATCTATGTTTGAAGTCTTAATATTTATAGGAAATGCCACATGGAAAATCTCATAGTATACCAGAAACACCAGTGTAGAAAGTCTGCTTTCAGTCCTATTGATATCCACTGAATGGGGCTACCTAAAAGTACCCGAGTTGCCTCTGATGAGTTTCATCAAAATAAATATCCTAATTCACATTCTGTAGCACCGGCTGCAGACTAATTTCTTATTAATGTACCTGAGCGTTAACCCTGAGCAGTGGAGTTAGACATCACTGCTTATGATTAATGCAGCTGTGGCACCAAAACAATTTCACCACATCATCACAACAGGAACTCAATGTAAGAGAAAGAAAAGAAGGCCAATGGCATCATGGGATGCATCAAGAAGAGTGTGGCCAGCAGGTCAAGGGAGGTTCTGCTCTCCCTCTACTCTGCCCTGGTGAGGCCTCATCTGGAGTCCTGTGTCCAGTTCTGGGCTCCTCAGCTCAAGAGGGACACAGAACTGCTGGAGAGAGTCCAGCGCAGGGCCAGCAAGATGATCAGGGGACTGGGACATACGAGGAAGGGCTGCAGGAACTGAGGCTGTTTGGTCTGGAGAAGAGGAGACTGAGGGGAGATCTTATTCACATTTACAAATATCTAAAAGGTGAGTGTCAGGAGATTGGAGCATCCCTTTTTTTTCTGTTGTAGCTAGCAAAAGGACAAGGGGTAATGGGATGAAGCTGGAACACAAAAAGTTCTACTTAAATATAAGAAAAAGCTATTTTACTGTGAGTGTGACAGAGCAGTGGCATAGGCTGCCCAGAGGGGTTGTGGAGTCTCCTTCCTTGGAGGTCTTCAAGACCCACCTGGACATGTTTCTACGTGACCTGATCTAGATGAACCTGCTTCTGCAGGGGGGTTGGACTAGATGATCTCTAAAGGTCCCTTCCAACCCTACCATTCTTGCAATATCTTGCACGTGACAGATTCCATCAAGTACTGGTGAGCTTCTAAAGATGCCCAGAACTGAAATTCTGAAGTTCATTTTCTATTTTCAGTATTGTAAAATATATCTCATGAACACTGCGAGATGATGCTGTCAACCTATAAAAGGGAACTAATATATTGTTGTCCACTGTCAGGTTTCTGCTTTTCTACTACAAATTCGTGCTATGAATTAAATGTCATGAAGCTGCTGCTTTTTTTTTTCCCCATTCACCTTCTCTGGATGTGTTATTTGCAACTAATTTTTTTTCCCCCACTACTGTCTGGCAGAATGGGAAACACTTGGGTATATTTTCACAAAAATCTATGCATCTCCTGAAATTAAAAAGTTAGTCTCCCATACTGAGTTTTGGAAGTTTGCATTTTGGGCTTCATCCCAAGAAAATAATTTCAACAAGAACATGCTGAAATGGAAAGAATATTGAGAAGGAGAGGAGGGAGGGTTTTTGCTGCCTGTGGCTACCTTATTACAAGACTGAAATTGCAACTATTTGTAATACTGTGTTTGTACAATATAAGGCACCTGAGCCAGCACTGTTCAACATTATTTGAAACAGATTTGTTAACCAGAAATCTTTAACGCTGGTAAACGTTTAATTTATAGCTTTATTTAAGAATATTAATCTAACAAATAAGGCAGATGGACAGCTACTAGTTTACATTTCCTTACATAGTGCTTTATGCCATGCCACAAACTTTGCTGTCTTCAGCTAGGAATATTCATTTGCTGAAGTCAATGCAAAATGCAAATTTACTTCAATGATACAAAATCAATTCTTAAAATCTGTGTTGTCTCCAAACCTTTCAAGGCAGTTTATTAATACCAATTGATGAAGCCTCATAAAGCTGCTGCTGCTGGGTAGCTGAGTGTAAGGAAGAGACTAAACCAATGCAAAAGAGTCAAGAGTTCACAAAAGGAAGAAAGAAATGCAAATATGTTCAGGTCTCTTATGTTGCTGTTCTTGTAAGACAAATGACCATCAGGACAGAAGGACAACAAAATTCAATAGAAACCTAATGAGCTTAAATGGGATTTCGTTCATGTTTTCACAACTAACTTGTTCTACAACCATAAAGAATATCAAGGGTCACACTTGACACAGCTATCACTGAACATCAAAGGCAGCTTCTCAAAAGCTCAGCGTGCATTAAAAAAATGATGTTAAAAGCAAGGACTCACACATTATATTTTGCTGGAGTAAAGGGCATTCAGATAAATCCCTGTGGCAATTTCATATTGCAAAAACTTTGCTATATTTACTGTTTTCCTCATTTATTAAATTCAGTCTTTGAGCAAACTCCATGACACTTTAATGCTTGCAATGAAGTAAAAAACTAACATAAACAATTGAGTGAGTTTCTGTAATGAACACACACATATATTGCATATATATTGACAAGACAGTGCCCTGTCACAATTAAAGACAATAACAGTTCATATGCCTGTGCAGAGCCTGCTGCAAAGCACAGTAACCACCGAGGTTTTCCTGATGCATAAAGTTCAGTCTTAAATGATCCGAAATTACTGTTTTATATTTCTCTAGATTTCTGTAGTTTTCATTCCTGCCTGTATGTTTTGTTTAATTTCCAGCAGGAAAATGTAGAATTCCATCGACACAGATCTCCTGGGAACAGGACAGTTTTCAGAGAATAGTTATAACAGAGATGATTAATCTGTTATCAGCATTTAACGACAGGACTTACAAAAAACACATATTGGTACTTGCAGAATAATATCTTACTAGCAGCTTTCATGATCTGTCAGGAAAAGAAACAAACCTACTGAAAGCCACAGTAACCACTTCTAGGAAAGAGTAAACAAATCCTTGCTGTCAAATCCCTTAAGTCAGTCAGGAGCTCCAACATAATTAGCAAGGGTTTTCTTAACAAGGCCAGACAACCTAGCAGTTACTGCATTGGATTCAGATGAAACAGCTGAAAGATGATTCTTTGACTCTGCCACTGATCTGGTGAATGGCCTTGGGCAACTCACTGCGCTCTCTAATTTTCCTGGGAATAGAGGGAATAAAACTAATAATGACAGTTTGAGAAATAGGCCTGTGTCTGTCCATGAATTCTTGTGGCTTTTGAACAGCATTTATTCAGATCCTTTTGGACAGACTAAAACTCCCACTCTGGAGTGGAAACATATCACTAAGGAAAAAAAGCTGTGTTTTGAAAACTAGAATATGTCCACTGTGAGGCTTCTGATCTCAAATGCTTTTCCAAAAGAAAACAAAATCAATACGACCATATATATTTTTAATATACATTCATGATATTCTATGATACTCTTATTTGTACACACTCCTCATCTAAATCTTGGCTGAGCATTTTGAAGGCCTAGCTGAAACCAGTGATTAAACCACAGCTGACAGTTAACCTACCTGCATCCCAGACATACAGTCCCTTTATAGCCAGTTGAATTGAACCAATACCATCCTGCATCAGTGTTACAAATCCAAATTTGAAATGCCATGAAAAGAGTATACAACATAGCAACTGCATTTCAAGTATTGCATTGTATCCTCTATATCTGAGCGGAGAGGTTTACAAGTTTCCATGAGACCTGGGAGGCACAAAAAGACTAGGTGGTCTTTTTAATACTGTTCAGTGCAGACCCTGCAACTCAAATGCAGAAACAGTAATAACGAGCTTTATAGCCTGAAAAATTGTCTGTCTTTTTGTTTCACTCCTGCTGAGGATAAACTCTCAAACAATGCCCTTTATTGATGGAGAACCCCATTGTTGTGTCCTTACAATAAACTAATCTATCCCAGTACTTCAGTAAATGATCAGTAAATCCCTTTACAGCTGCACTAATTCTACAAAAAGCTAAAATGATGACTAGGTTTGTAAGCTTGGAAAGAAGGGCTCTAGACAGTCTCTGCACTAGATATCATCAACTTGACATATTTTCAGAGGAATTTTACACAGAAGTAACAAGTGGAATAGAAAAAAAACACTTAACTCCATTTAATTACTACAGCATATAATTGCACCTCCATACTTTATCTTTACATCACAGAGCAGCACTTAGCCCCAGAGGGTAAATCTTTTGTCCATTTTGTCCATTTCTTAGACAGAGGATAGACAGATGGACGTTTTCCATACAGCCAGTCCTACTTACAGTATCTAAAAGCACTTAACAGACCAATGAGTTAAACATTGGCACATAAACAGTTTTAGCTCAAACACAGCTGGAAGTAGTAAGGTCCTAATCCTGAAATGTGTTTATCTGTAAAAAGTGAGTAGGTAACCGTTGGCTTCATTGTTCTTATTGCAGGAGATAGCATGACTTGACAAGGAAATAGAAATTTAAAAAAATTACATTTCTTAATTCTAGGCATTGGGTATAAGAAGAAATGACAATTAGAACAAATTATCTAAACAGCTTATTAGCATAGGGAGATACACTTGAATGTAATGAAATTACCTTTATTTCAGAAGATAAAGTCCTTCTTTATCACTTTCTACTAGCTTGGTCAAGCGTTATTCCCACTTTAAAATTCAATTCAAAACTTCTTCTAAAAACCTTCAAATAAGCATGTTTTCCTCAAAGCCTGTTAGTAGCAATTGAAGAAGACTCCAGTTATACTGTCTTTGTTCTTTTTTCTTCATAAGAGTATTGCTAGCCTAATTAGCTGACATGCATCATCCAATTTACCAAAAACTATATGCCTCAAAATTGTCAACAAATGAAAAACCAATAACAACAAAGAATTACACTACAGAGAGACTGCTGTAAAAAGGCTAGTAGTGACAAATCAAAGATTAAAGCACGAATGCCTTACAGTTTACTTATGGCAGAAGACTGAGTTCTACAATAAAGACTATTTAATTTTGCAACATGACAAAAGAGGCTCACAATGTGAACATCTCCTTCCCAAGAACTGTCTTTTAAACCATCTTACAAAGCTGAGTGAAGTCTAAGACTAATCCTGTGCAAACTCTTTTCTTCTATAAATCAATGAAATAGTTGTTTTGAGGTTAGGCATGTAATCAATGATCAAGGAGAAGTATTGTTTCCTCAGAGTTTAGTTAATTGTTTTATTTTTTTAGAATGTAATCCATTTAAAAGTATTTTTCATACAAATATAGATATATTAATCATGGGTCATGTGCAAGAAGTGTTCAAATATCAATAAGAAAATAGGAAAGATGACATACAAATGCATTAAGCACATTTATTACTTAACCTAAATAAATCTGAAATTCTTCTGATTTATTATTCAATTTTGCCAATAAGTAAATTTAACAAAAATAAGATTAGTTTTAAGACATGAAAGTGGGCACAAATCATTAACTGGAAAGCCACACTTCTCCCTCCAAAACTATTGAACTAAAAGTGTTAATGATGGATTAGAAGTGTGGCTGATGGAGGATTTTGAAACTTAGCATACAAAGCAGAAAAACAAATAGGAGGGGAATTGTGCAAAACAGGAGTTAATTTACACATCAAGCATGATTATTTGTATCTAATTGCTCCTTTACAACTGAAACCCTTAACAAAGCCTCTCTAAATGTTGATATATTTACTCTATGTAAATAGAGTAATAGTGTGTTTTACAATATGTAAAACACAGCTCAAGTAAATTTTATCTCTTTTATAGTTTGACTTTTTCTACAGGTTCAAAACCACTTTAAAAAGAAGTTGCTGACCCCTATTTGACAGATGAGTATAGAAAAAACAAGAGCAAAGTAATTTCCTGAAGTTACACCTTCTGTCACTGCCTAGAAGAGAAAGTACTGAATTCTGTATTGTGTGACCGACCAGAAACCTTTTCACATGTGAGGATGAATATGTACAGTGCGAAGACCAAATGTTGCTTATGCTTGTTCATAGGTTTGCTCTTTAATACATTTTAAGAAAGAGATCAGTATCATTAAGCTAATTTTTACAAATGTAGAAACTAAGGCATATAGCACAGTAATAGCTTGCCAAAGTCTGAGGTCAGCCAGCAAGTGACAGAGCTAGGAACTGAAACCAAGACAGCTCAGTTTAGTCATATGTCAGTTTAGTCATCTAAGCCAGGAAACACACACCAAGGGCATGCAGTGCTGAAATAAAACTCCAAGTCAGTCATGTGTACCATGTTCAACATTTTGGGTTTTTTCTTATGTACCAATTTAATTTCTCAGGTCTTTATGAAACAACAGTATTTCTCCCCCATCGAACCTATTTTATGGAAATCCTGCCTTCTTTTAAGACAGAGCATTCACAACAAAATTTTCAATTCCAAGTGGAGTGGTGTAATTATTTGAAACCCATGTTCTACCACTATATAATATACTACAAGGTAATACATTATTTGTCTTAATTGCAAGTATCTAATTTTCAATGTAATGCTAATCTGCTCATAAGCATGAAATATCATTCCCTTGATTACCAGCTTTAAAAAATAATTTTATTAGGTTAAATGGTGTCTACTCATCAATAACTCATTCAAATGTGCTGAATAACCTTGTACTTCTCTGCTTATGCTTAGGTCTAACTGGCAGGTAGTATGGAAAGAAAGATCAATGATGGACAGAAGTGAACTGTTCCATACTGCAAGTTGCCCATGTTTTAATCATCAATGCTGTCAAAGAGAATGTAACGAAGAAAATCTTTAATCTTTATTAGTAAACTCGATGAGTAGAGAAAAAAACTGAATTGAAACAGGCAGAATTTGAATGATGGCAACTATCAGTCATTAATGTTTCAAACTGAAAGGCATTTTCCATGTATCATATATTACACCAAATTAAATATGTGTCAGCCAGTCAAATAAAGGGCATTGATTTATTGATAGAAGCCCAAAGACAAATAGTATATCTGAATGTATCCATCAGTCTTTACAGAGTTATTTAAAATGGAGTCATGATATTTAATAAAAGTTTTAATTTGATTTTGGTTGGTTAATGCAATCTGTTCCCAGTTCAAATCAGATGACAGCTTAAGAAAGTAGACCTGAGGTCATTCTGTGCTACATCACTTTCCATCTGATAATGTGCATCCAGTGATATTATTTTTGTATTGTTGCCTGCTTTGCTTCATCAACTTACAATTAAATAAGCTGCATTATGCTTCCTCTATTCAGTTTCTTGGTATATTTAAAACAGAAATGGTTTTCCTAGAGCTCACTAATGGTATTAGTTTGCAGGACAACACAGATAGAAAGCCACGCTATATCTCTATTACGAAAAAGAACTGAAACATAAGAATTCTCAAAAAGGAAAATTAACACTAAGAAGAATTTAAATGATGAAATTATGTTTAGCAAGGTGAATAAAAGGAGATGTAATAAAAATACACTGAGCAACAAATGATCTAGAGAAAGCAGCCTTTGAGCTGTTTTGTTTGCCTCATAGCACAGTACAACAAATAACATCTTTCTTATATGACATTGAGTAAACTAAAATTTTATTATAGAAATCACTAAGATCAAGAATTCATCAATCTTTAAAAATAGCTGACACTAAAATTGATATAAAATATGCATATGTACAAGAAAATTAATGGCAACAAATATTTTGGAAGAGATAGCAAATCTTACATTATGGATCCTCTCTCAAAAAAAGTCAGCATGTGGGTTTACCTTCTCCAGAGCTTTCATGGATTCCTTTCAGCTCACATGGTGCTGGCCATTAACAGAGCTTGATTTCATATGACTAATCTCCAAGATCTGGTGTAGCCAAGCCATTGCTACACTGTAATGACTTAAGAGTGAAAAGTGCCAAATCATCTACCCCAAGACATTGGAGGCCATCAGGAAGTGACGGCTGAGAACATAATTCATTTCTCCAGACTTAGAATTGTATGTGCTCCAGGGAACGTAAACACGGTTTCAGATATATGAGCAGTCTGCCACAGTGAACATCTCTCAGGAGGTAATTACTTTTGGTCGATATCAACTTATTTGCAGCAGTCTGGCAAGTGTTTGCCTAAAAACAACATACTGCTCAAAAGTAATTACCTTGTTTGATCATTGTTATGGGAGAGACACTGCTCCTGCCACACCAGTGTTGGGAATTTGCTTTCTGAGGGAACAAAGACTACCAAGCAAGGAAGCCTGGGAGCAGTTATGGCAAGGGAAGAGTTAAGAGGAGGATTTCATGGCCTCTAATTTGAACTACTTTTTTTTTTTTTTAAATGAAAACTTAGCCCTGGGAAATAAATGTAGTCTGACACAGCAAAAGGTAAAGAGTCTGTGTCAGATACCAGCCAATATATATGTAAAGATAGAGACTTAACGCTGGAGGAGTAGAATTTCTTATGGTCTGATAGAGGCAGAAATCACTAAGTCTTGAAATGTCCGTGGTCTGGAGACTAAAGGGAATCCAGCATGTGACCCAAGGACAAGAGATGATACAGTGCTTCCCTTAGCCTGCAGTGAGCTTGAAAGAGTAACACGGCACCAAGGATTCCCCTAAGCCTTTTCTGGACATACATGTTTAGAATCTACAGTCCCAGATGTGTTGCTATCAGCACAGGAAAAAATTTGTTAATCACAGAAATTCACAGCATTACTCAAGCACCTATACCTCTCCAGAATAAGTGCTATGGTCCATCCATACACATCCTTGTACACTGTTACTTCTTTTCTACATGTGACAGAAAAAAGGTCTTTGTGATGTTGCTCTGTTGTACAAGGTCCCAGTGTCATCCTGCATCTGCATTTCACCTTCTCTGAGATTTCCTTGATTCTTGTCTCTGGTTGACAATCTGAGTTGATTTGAAATGCCACAGAGTCAGTTCTAACCAAGCTGCTAACTCATGTTCTAGGCTTGTATTAGAATGCACCAAAAACCAGTTCAACATAACAAGGTAACTTAACTGAAGTACTGGAAGTATAGTCTACTTTATTAATATAGGCTCCCATTTCACCTAATTTCTCTTACATAATAATCACACAGCTTTGCACTACAAAACAAACCCATTGCAAGTTGATAGTTCCAATATGGAAATTGGTTCATCAGTCCCCTTGACTTATCAATAGTTCAGCTCCCTGATTTCTCAGAAGCAACTCTGAAAACAGTGCCAAGCCTGTGATATTCACTGCAAATAGAGAAAGCATCTAAATTACACTTTATTGTTGAAAGAATATGAAACAATGATACCACTTTTACAAATCAAGTGATAGAAAGGCCTGACAGACATTAATGTTCAAAATTGCATGTATGTGCAAAAGTAGTATCTGTCAACAATCATACATTCGAGTATTTTCTATTGATCTGCTTCTCCTGAGATCTAGCCAAGTTACTGTGGGCAGACAGGACAACTAATGAGTCATGGAAGAAGCTGAAATAATAAGCCATAAGGTTAAATCAGAGATGAGTTTAGTATAATCTAGCCATTATCTTTCTCATTAAGAAAAAACACTGTGAAAAAACACTAAAATGAAATGTCAGCTATCGCTAGGATTCTTCGGACACATTCTGTAGGTAGCTCAATTTTAATCAAATTTCTGTAAGACAGGCATCTCATTAAGTAGAGCTAACAGTTTTCAATTCTGTACTTATCTTAAAAGTAGGATTTCAATATACATATCTTTATGTATAAATTATATATGTAAATAATATTTATTTTATAGGGAATGTTTATATATTTTTATATATTTATTTTTTGCGTATATTTATTTCCTATAATTAAAGATCACCCAACCAGTTTTGAGATCACATCAGACAAATGAAGCATAAAGATCTTTGTTATAACTGTATTAATGTGCTGTTCTAAAAAAGGACTATTGGGAACCACACAATTAGGAGAATGAGAATGAAAATGAGGGATCACTTCAGAGAGGGTATAACAGTAGACTAAAAAAAGTAAAGCATAAACCAAATTTCAGAGGAAAAATAGTGCCAGTACCAAAATTTGTAACTTTTTATTGGCTAGAACACTTCACTGGTTGCATTTAATTTCCTTATCAAAACTCTAAAACTGTATGGTGTAATAGAAAAAAATTGAAGTACACTATAAAAGTGCAAGCAGGAAGAGACCGGCTTGGGAAGTATCCAAGTTAGATAACTGCAAAGAAAATTAAATCAAGAAAACAAATAATGAGGTCCCTATACAAAAACTGCAGAAATCTAGAATCACCATAGACATGTAACAATGGATGTACACTCAGGTAAAGCCACTACCTTTGTCAGCGTACACTTACCTAATCCATCTTACCCTTTACAATCCCAGTTTTTGGTGAATATTAAGGTGGGCTTGTGCCTTTTCAGCTTGACATGCAAGATGTCATGCACTGAAAATGTTTGAATATGCAGTTTATGTGCTGACAGTAGGTGTTTTATCCAGAACACAAACTTTGAGGTTTTCTTCTGACCTGTATTAAAAATTGTGTATGTGGCTCTCAGTACAACTTTCTAACAACACTGATGAACTGCCTAAATGCCTTGCAAACTATCTGGATATAAAGAGAGTAGCTACACGTTGAACAACTAATTTATGAATCCAATTGTAATTATATTCTCAAAACATCCCATTACAACCAACATATGAAAATAGGTGTTCAGTTCTACATATATACATATAAATATCTACATATACATACATAAAACTTTCTTATGAATCTGAGGAAACTCTTGTAGCCTTAACAACATAGATAATGAACTAGATTCCTATTTACAGTATTTTTAATAGCTTATGTCATACTTCACTTGGTAATCTTAAATGGAATTTACTCTTTATAGTGGCAGAACTAGCAGCTAACTCAAACCTTTCTCACTAAATTTCATTTAAAATTAATTATTTGTTCATAAATATTTAAACTGAATATAAACAGAATTCTTGCAAGGCAAGACAAAAAATACTCTTAAAAAAATACAAGTCTCTGCATGCTCTTTCCAAAATTAGCATCTCCTTTTAATCATAAGTATGCCTTCTCAATGCTTTAGGTAAAAAAAAAAAAAATAGAGACATATTATATATAAATTAGCAGAACAATAGTGTAAATAATATTCAAATATATGGACAAAGGTGAGGAAAATTCAAGATGTATGTTAAACCTTTTCCCTCCATGATACACCTGTGTACTGATGTCTATCAGTACAGCTTACTAAATATTCCTTTGTCTACTTAGTGTTACTGTCTTCCACACAAGCCAAGTATCATTCAGTTTTCAGTCTCAAGTTTTTAGAACTTCTATAGAGTTGTGAGGTCTTGAGAGTGAAATTCATCCTTGTTTAGGCAGTTAGCCTTCAATTTAATCTCGCCAGCCTCCTCAACAGAGATGAGACATAACATGAATATTAGCTTTATGAATCTGCAGACAGTTTTTCTTGATCCTAAAAGACATTTCCCCTAATTCTAAGAAAATCCAGTGTCCCTGCAGCCTTTCTTTATGCTCCTCAGCCTGCTTTCAACTTATTCTTTAAGCATCACCAAACACTCACAAGAGCACATTCCGAGTTCTCATCTTTACTCTATACTTTCTCTTCTGTTGCCATCCCATGAGGTCTGATTTTATCTTTGATGCACAGTCAATTTTCTTCAAGTGTTTGCTCCCAAATGGTTTAGAAATGTGTCAGAAGAATAAGAGGAAAACGAGCTCCTTTTCTGTTCTGAGAAAAAAATAACACAAAACCAAAACCAACTGCTCTTGTTGTGAAGAAAAATGCAATAAATACATAACCAGAAAGTTCTTTGCACAAATGTCTAAAAGTTCCCTTGGATTAGACTTTCTTCTAATTGGAAAAGACAAAAACTGGCATCACCTGTGCCCCAGTCTACAGAGATCTTGTTTATCATCAAATAGCAGTGATGCACTCAGAAAAGAAAGAGATGAAGAGCACTTCCAAAACCTAATAAAGACCAGCTGGAAAAATGGTAATTTCCACTATTCATAGATACTCTGAGAAATTCACTGGCATCCTATGTTTTGTTTAGCCTAACTGGGGCACTTAACACTAGAGCCTGGTAACATGCTATGGTGGAGCCTGCTTTTCTGAATGTCCACGTACTGTCAGAGACTCCGAGTAGGGACACAATACTACAGGAAAGTTATGATTTTACCACAAGGTTTGGAAAACTCTCACATTTCTTACTTAAAAGAGGTGGTTTCGTGTTTGGTTTTTAACACATGCCCATATTAATTTTCATCCATTAAATCACACCTTTAAAAAACATAACTGTAAACTTGAAAATGCTTCTTTAGATTAGGAACAGGAATTGCTTTTGCTGCATTATGAACCTGAGGAGACTTAGGGACAGGTACCCCATGGGTCCTTGCATTCAGGCAAAGGTATTGAACAGCACTACCTGTAGTCTGAACACTAATGTAGGAATCTAAGGGATGGACAGAGGGCACAGACACCTCCAGAGACTTATAATACTAGAGAAAATGGCATGCAATCCAGTAAACAGATGGCAGAAACAGTTATCCGTTGTCCAGCCACCACCAGGTCAGCATTTTCATTCAAGAGAATGAAATAATAATGATTTGAAATATTATTTGGTTTAATATATACACACACATGCCACCAATATAACACAAAAGATAGAAATACTAGAACATAGCTCTAACAAAATGTTGCAATGAACCCATCTCTCAACCAAAAGTTTATTTCAAAAAGCCATTTCCACCTACGTCAATGTGTCAGAGCCTTGTGCTTGTATTGGTCAGCAACATGTCCTACTCAAGGCTGTAGACACAGATTTAAGGAAAACTTCTGATACTATTTACCCCAGCATCCTCCTGGGGAAAATGGTTGCTCATGGCTTAGACAAGCATATTCTTTACTGGGTTAAAAAACTAGCTGGATGGCCAGGCCCAGAGAGCAATAGGGAATGGAGTTAGGTCCAATTAGTGGCTGGTCATTATTGCTGTTCCCCAGGGCTTTGCTGGGGACAGTTCTGTTATCTGAGGATAGTTCTGTCATCTTTGTCAATGACTAGGATCACGTGCAGATGACATCAAGTTGGGCAGAAGTGATGATCTGCTTGAGGGTAAAAAGGCTCTACAGAATGATCCGGACACACTAGATTGATGTACCAAGGCCAGTTGTATGAGGTTCAACAAGGGTCAGTGCCAGCTCCCACACTTAGGTCAAAACAAACCCATGCAACTCTGTAAACTTGGGAAAGAGTGGCTGCAAAGCTGCTTGGCAGAAAAGGACCTGAGGGTATTGGTCAGAAGAATGACCAGGTAGCCAAGAAGGTCAATGGCATCCTAAAAACTGTATCAGGAATAGTGTAGCCATCAAGACCAGGGAAATGATTGTCCTCCTGTACTCAGCACTGCTGAGGTCACACCTTCAGTACTGTGTTCAGTGTTGGGACTCTCACTACAAGACAGACATTAAGGTGCTGAAACAGACAACAAAGCTGATGAGGGGCCTGTAGCACAAGTCTTATGAGAAGTGGCTGAGGAAACTGAGGGTTTTTTAGGTTGGAGAACAGGAGACTGAGGAAAGGACATGATCACTCTCTACAACTTCCTGAAAGGAGGCTGTAGTGAGGTGGAAGGTCGATCTCTTCTCCCAAGTAACAAATATGACGAGAGGAAATGGCCTCATGTTGTGCCAGGGGAGGTTTAGATTGGATACTAGGAAAAACTACTTTCCCCAAAGGCTCATCAAGCATTGGAACAGGCTGCCCAGGGAAGTGGATAAGTTACCATCCCCGGAGATATTCAAAAGNGAAGAATGACCAGGTAGCCAAGAAGGTCAATGGCATCCTAAAAACTGTATCAGGAATAGTGTAGCCATCAAGACCAGGGAAATGATTGTCCTCCTGTACTCAGCACTGCTGAGGTCACACCTTCAGTACTGTGTTCAGTGTTGGGACTCTCACTACAAGACAGACATTAAGGTGCTGAAACAGACAACAAAGCTGATGAGGGGCCTGTAGCACAAGTCTTATGAGAAGTGGCTGAGGAAACTGAGGGTTTTTTAGGTTGGAGAACAGGAGACTGAGGGAAGGACATGATCACTCTCTACAACTTCCTGAAAGGAGGCTGTAGTGAGGTGGAAGGTCGATCTCTTCTCCCAAGTAACAAATATGACGAGAGGAAATGGCCTCATGTTGTGCCAGGGGAGGTTTAGATTGGATACTAGGAAAAACTACTTTCCCCAAAGGCTCATCAAGCATTGGAACAGGCTGCCCAGGGAAGTGGATAAGTTACCATCCCCGGAGATATTCAAAAGATGTGTAAATGTGGTGCTAAGGAATATGCATTAATGGTGGATATGGCAGTGCTGCTTTCATGGTTGGACTTGATGATCTTAAAGGTCTTTTATTACTCTAGGACCAGCTGTGGAAGGCAAATTATTTGAGGCAATCAAGTAAAAGCAAGAGTTCATACCTCTTACAAGAGCTTTTAAAATAAAGACAAAGAATATTACACCACGCAGTGGAAAAACTGTACTCAGTAATAATTCACCTGACCCACATTAACATTTAAAAACTTTTTATATGTAAAATGAATCTGTAGTCTCTGATCATTCAGTAGCAAACAATAACAATCAAAAGGAGGATTGTCACTAAAACAATAGATTACAAGGTTTGATTGTATTTGGCAAAGTTCCAATAGGAAGGGGAGGGAGAAGGGAGAATCATTGTCTCAAATCAATAGATTATGTTACATTTTATCAAAAGTGTAAAAAATCATTACTGAAATTTCTTAATTCCAATAGATGTATTTATTTGGGTTTATTGCCATTTTCAAAAAATATCAGAGAAAGAATGAATGAAGTTTTCCAGATTTTCACAGAAAATCTGCAACTGGTTTTGCCTGTTAAATGATTACTGTGAAATAGTCATCTTTTGTTATACTGTTGTATATTCACAGTAAACGGCTTTTGAGACTGATTAGCAAAAACAAAGTGGAAACATTTAATCTTTCTCGGTAGCTAGTCATTGCTTAAAGTCAAGAAAGTTTAAGAGATCATTCTTTAACCTACAAACTCAACCTATTTGAAAATAAAAACTTAGTCTGTCCTGGAATATTGCCCATTCCAGAACCTTATTATCTGGGAGAAATTTTTTTCTCCTTCAGCATTGTAGAATCTCCAAAGGTTAAGCACAGAATTGCAGAGGTGGCTAAGCTCTCATGCAAACTCACCTGAACCCAGGATTGTCACCAAAAACATTTCTAGTGGAACAATGGAGTTTTACAGGGACAGTGTATGCAAGGAGCACCAAGAGGAAAGCAAGGTCATACTCAAGTGAGAGGGCTGGCACCAAATCTTTGAGTACCTTTGCTGCCAGAATTGTAGATGAATAGATTCTACTTTAGCCTTTCCAAAAGCCATCCTGCCAGTAAATAGCAGCAGGAAATGCACAAAACCAGCCATTTTTTATATAGTTCTCTTGCACATAAGAGGACTTCATGTACTCTTGTCAAGAGCAACAAAGACCTGGAGGGAGTTTGCACGGGGTTTTATTCAATAACATTTTGACATTCTTTAGAAGACTCAGCTGATGAGAGGAAATGTCACTACTTCAATGAGGGCAAGACAAATGCAGCACTCCACTATTTCATTCTTTATTTCTCATCTCACATACAGATTACACTAGTTTGCTCAGCTTTTTAAAAGAAACTATTCCCTTTTCTTCATTCTGGTTCAGAATCAAGAGAAAAATAATACAAGATTAAAGAAAAATGCGCACAACAACAAGTAGGTAGGTAGGTTCAAGAGAAGAGCAGTGCTTCAGAATCATTAATCGTCCCCCTAATAGTAACACACAGTATGTAAATTGGCTATTCTTGATAACTGAAGAATTTGTTGATTAAGAAAAATGCTTTCAAAGTATTCTCAAACACTCATTATATGGATAGTTCAAACCCAGGACATCAACATGACAGTCCTTCAAATGACATCTGCCTTGCTCGGACATCTAAACTAATCATTTTGCTTAGGTTATCCTCATTGCTTTGCTGTCTGACATCTTATGAGTGTTACTGGATTTTATCCTCACATTTTTACTGTTATAGTAAGGAGTAATCTCTTAAATATCTATATAGTTATATTTACTGCAAATAGAGTCTCCATCTCCCTCATCTTGTTCTAGGAGACAAGCATCTATTTTAGGACTGCTTATATAAACAAGTAAATAATGAGCATTAGCAAAAGCAGTGGCATACACACTATGACCTCCCACACTACATTGTCTTTATTTCTATTAAAACATAGTTGAAGTATTGCTGCATCCTCATTCTTAAAGCTTCATTTAGTTGTTTTAAAAACTTCAGTATCAAAGTACTTTTCTAACTCACACTTCTTTTTTTGTTTGGTTGGTCAGTTAGGGTTCTTTTTATTGTTACAAATTCCCAGTGCTAGTATTCCTGATCCTTTCAGAAGCAACTGACAAGTGATAAACAATAAAATCCAAAGCCCTTGGAAAGCTGCTGCATTTTGGCTGGAACACTTTGCTGAAGTAATGGTGATTCCAATAAACAAACAGGCAGATTCATTTGCAAATCAGTATCGATGAGTTGAGTGGGAAATTGAGGGGTGCTATTATACTCTAAAATAGCCCACTAGACTCTTGATTTAACTGTTCACACACAGCCACTGACAGTGTTCATAGCTCCAGTGACATGGTAAAAAAGATGGGACCTAAGTATTCCCTTTTAATTGCAGCAGTCAACATGAAAGCTTCAGTAGTTCAGAGTGAATTTTTCAAACACATATTTATAAAAAATTTTGATTTGTGAAAAGAACTGATTTCAGCTTCATAAATAAGCAAAGCACCTTGACACAACAATTGTTTTACTGGGTCATTACCTCCCTGTAAAGATTTATATCTCCTTTTAATTCTAATTTTAGATTAGCAATTGAAACAGTGTGAACATTTCTCATCAAGTGCCCATGTAGCTCATTTTAACATTAGCACCACTATTATTTACTGTTAGATTCTCTTAAACTCTTAATCTATTTTTCACAAGTACCAAGTTAAATTTATCAAAGAGAAGCATTTGAAAGGGGAGTGAAATACAGAGAACAAGAGAAAGACAAATTCTCCAACTAGAAAAGCTGAATTTCACTTTTCAAAGTAGCAAAAAACACAGAAGAGAGATAAAGATTAAGTACACCATGTTGTGGGAAGATCAATGTAGCTTTTATACTCCTGACATATAAGGCAGTCACTGTCAGTAATGCAAGCTGTCCAATACAGCCAGGTTGATACAAACATGCCCATAGCTTTTCTACTTAGTCTACAGACCTTGTGACACCCTTTCCCATTCTTATTAATCACTAAATACAAGTAGCCAACTGTGACATCTGCAGAAGAAAGGTACCAGCCTGAAAGTGCAAAACTCCTCAGCCTCAGGTTATTCACAAATTTGTTAATGCTTTGACACATCCACTCGGACATTTCATTCAGGTTTGCTTTCCTTTTCAACTGAGAGTGCAACATTGCACACATTTCATTTAGAAATCACAAATAACAGCTTCTGCACCAGCTACCATTAAACTGTGGAGTGTTTTAGGACCAATACCTAGCTGACTTATTTCTCATAATGAAGCATTCCACAATCCCCAAAGGGCCTCTGCACTTTGCAAGGGTGCGAGCACAGGGGTGGCTTTTCCCTGCTCATTCTCCTATTCAGGCTTTGACCTTTTTTCATTTTACTCTTTGTGCCTTCACCATTCACAAAAAAAATCTAGTACCAATCTCCTTCTGTTCCATTTGGTCAGTGTTTCAGGTATCCTACATGAAACAATAACAAATTCCAACAGCCTTTTAAAGACACAGTTTTCCACCTAGCTCACACCAAATGACGCTGCATTAATTGCAAATAGCAGTAGAGTACAGCAGAAATCAGAATGTTCCCAATGAGGTGAAACAGAAAAATTCGGATGAACTTGCACTCCTTTGTTCAGTTCTGCACCAGTATCTTTATTTTCCCTTTCCAGCTGCACAGAACACAAACACCTGGTCTCTGTTCTTCCATATATCCACAGATCCTTCAGTGACTGACCTGGGTATGGTTGGTATAATATGTAAGTTGTGTGTGTGTGTATGTATATATATACATAAAGTGTACATATTTTAATACAGTGAATGGATTTCAGATGAGCATATACATTTTACTCTCAAACAAGTTTGACATTTAATATAATTGCTATTAATTAGCTCTATTCCTTAACAATTAATTATTTTTATGGAGATATAAAACACTGCTAAAAAACTAATAAAAACTAATTGGGTGAAAAATAGTGGATCTTTGGATAAATGTTTCAGAAAAACCCTATATGGCTAATATTACTTCTAAAGATTTTTAATCTTTAAGCAAAAAAAATAATATTCTTGTTGAAATCCAGATATATTTTCTTAAAAATAAAATTTATTCAAACATAATGAGAAAAAGCTGAAGATGTTAATATAAGCTGAAATTATGAGTATCCAAACCAGGAACCTTGGTTCTCCAATAGTTTGGGCTGTGTGAACCCTCTGAAGAATTCCATTGGAAATTCTTTTATTAAGTTCTTTAGAGAAATATTTTAAAATAAATACAAGTTAATATATTACGTAAAATTTTTCCCAAAGAAGATAAAGGATACTCTGGCTGTTGACAGAGGAGGTGCACACATAGAATTCTACATGTATGACAAATACTTGGAGCTCAGCTGTGCTACTCTCAGCAATGTTTCATAATTTGGGCTCTCAAGGAAGGAAGTAGGCAGTGAGAATTCTATCCATACATTCGCAAAGATTGAAGAGAGCTTAGCATCAAGATCCTACGGTCTTTTTTTTTATTATTAATATTTTTTCTCTCTCCTATTTTTGCTTTGCACTCCTGCATGCCAGCATTTTCCAACTTGGACACTTCTACTGCATATTTGGCCATGCTGGTGTAACCATCTTATTTGTATAATAGCATTTCCAGGGTTGGGGTGTCTCTTGGTTATGCAATCTATCAGAGATGAGTCAGAGTTGACTTGCACACGTCTATTAAGTATTCATAACTTCATGCTGAAGTGCTGTATTTGCTAGATTGTTCTGACTAAATCACGTTGCATTCAGAATTGTCATTGATTTTTAAAATATTTTGAATGCTATTACAGTTCAGAAAATGAACACTATGCTTTCATGGGCTTTGTTTGGGGTTTTTTGTTTGTTGTATTTTAATGTGCAGATGTACACCTCAAAATATACCTATACACAATTTTATGGAAAAAAGTGTTGGAA
Source organism: Urocolius indicus (assembly GCA_013401255.1). Lineage (NCBI taxonomy): Eukaryota > Metazoa > Chordata > Aves > Coliiformes > Coliidae > Urocolius > Urocolius indicus. The sequence continues at coordinate 155,082 of WBNH01005426.1, forward strand.
ATATTGTCAAGTCAATATACTTTCCTTAAAATACATAAAGTCATTTTCATACTTTGAAGGCTTTGGGCTTTTCTCTTTTCAAAATTATCTAACAATAATTTTTAAATATGTTTTTTCCTCTGGAAAGTTGGAAGCAAAATAAGAATTCTATATGAAAACCAATCACTCAACGTTCTTTCCTAAAGAGTGTCCTTGGAATTCAATTGCTATTTGCATGCACATTAATAAAGTGCAAAGCTTTTAAATCCAATTGCTTCAAGTTGAATGTGTGGGTCAGTGCCAAACAAACTGATCTCATTCACAGAGCATGGTTTAAAACAAACTATAAGTCCATTACAATGAAAGAGCTCTATTCAATAAATAAAAGATTTTTATTTTTTTTCAAGTTACCCAAACTGCTCTTCAAATGTTTGGTAGGACTGTATAAATACATGCAACAAATGTAAGCTGCATTATTTATCTGAATCTGAAGTCACTACACACTATTCAAAGAAAGTTTAAATATTTGACACAGTGTGTATGGGTTAAAGGCTGCATGTTTGACAAAAGGATCACTGGAGTGACAGGACTATCAGTTCTGTCAAATGAAACAACTAGGGGTCAATGATGGCAAAGACATACCTGGCAGTATATCAAATGAAAGGATGACGTTTTGGGCAAGTTCTAGGTTTGACATTTAGAAGTTCAATCCCCTTTTCAGGTGAACTCAGCAAATTGCCTATTTTCTTTGTAGCCTCATGCCTCAGGTAGAAAAAAATGAAGACTAATAATGCTTTTCCTCCACATTTTATGTGCTGTACGGATGATCACTAGGTACTCGCCTCAACAGAAAGAGATCAAACTTGAAAAATGATCCTTGAAAACAAGCTATGAAAATGTATCTTAGTAAAATCCTGAAAAAGTAGTGAACCAACGCACAACTAGAAAATCCATGTAGATAAACCCCATTATATTTCCTTCCTTGAAAATTTCAGCATGAAGACTTTTTCAGTGAAACAACATTACTAAAAACTAACACTCTGTCAGAAATTGTCTTTATGACACAGAGCTTATGTCCTGCCCTACAGAGGACATCAGAGCTCCTTTTATTCCCTTAGTACTCACACTGCAAAGCAAATGATAAAAAAAACTGGAAAACAATCATCTTCCTCAATAAAACTAAACTGAAAGAATTCTTCACATTGCTGTTTGCTCCATTAAAACAACCAACCAATCAACAAAAACAAGGAGTAAAATCTCTACTGGCTACTGATACACAGTTTCCCAATGGCTGGAGGGTAGCATACCAAGCAAATTGTGTCTGGTAAGAACTGCAAAGACAAACAGGGCCAATTAGTTTATGCCACTGGAGAGCACACACTGCTCATCTGAAAGGATGATGTAAGCCCCAGCTCAGAATCAGATGCTGCCACTGCCAGCCTACTTCTTCACTCTATCTTCCACACTGTTGCTATTCTAAAAATTAAAAGATCTCTTTATATAGCTTTAAAGTATTTGCTTCTTACCCTGTTTGTCTTCCCTGAGGCCAGAAATTGTTTTAGGCCCCTCCTTTACCACACTCTTCAGGGCTTTATCACTTTTCTTAGCCGAATTCTAGAATTGTCTCTTTCTTCTCTTTCACTTACTAGATGTTTTAATACAGCTGATTATGTTTCTTCTTGATAACCTCCTCTTTCCCAGCACTCCTCTCATGCCACTCTTTCATCACAGCCTCTTCTGAGGGTCCCACAAGTAACTGCATCCAGCAAGCAAACTAGTGAAAAATCCAGTGCTATTCACATGCTGATGAGTCTTAATCTACTCCTCTGTGACACATTTCTTATGTTCTGTTCAGTCTAGTTAACCTGCTTTCTGAATACTCTCATAAGCTTCATATGGATAATGAGATTTCTCAACTTCCTCCCCTCAGGGAAAAGAAATCCTTTTCCTCAGTCAAAATGGACAGCCAGAACATCAGTCCTGTCAATTTGGAGTACAATCCAAGTGTCATCTTTGACTCTTCTTTCAAAGCCACTCATCCAGGATAAGCCTAAATCTCGCAGTTCATTAGACATAACCTTTCTAATAAACAGTTCTTTTTACCCATCTGTAATGCTAAAGCTCTTTTCCCAGCTCTAAGGACATAATATATTGATTACTACAAAGTTCATCGTTCTGACCTTAAGAGTTGCAAACTCCTTTCATATCTTGCTGAGACTTATGCTACAGAGAAGGTCTCTAATTCCTTGCTTTGATCATTTCACCCATCTCTTTACATGGCTTCGATAGGACTCGTTATCTGTCAACATCAAAGATATGCTAACTCTCTTCACTCCCAACATCATTTGCTTTTTACTTCAATCTTTCAGGTCACCTCTTGGATTCATCATCAATATTTTGGCCTTGGTGCAACTTTCTTCACCTATCCTTATTTTAAAAAATTAAATAAACTACCAATATCTTTAAATCCTTTATTTTGGTTTTTGTTTCAAAATGTTGATTTCTAAGATCCTGGTATGAAGACACTATTTCTGTCATTGAACAACGTGCAGCATCAACTCTTTTGCTCCCTAGGTAGCTCTGTCATCTCTTGCACATTATAAATACTCTGAGGGCATATATTCATACACACCCAGTAAAACATCACCTCAATTCACAATAACTGAAGTAACAGCAGTAACAGTGGCAGTAAGAAAAATAATTATTAGCATAGGATTACATTCCCTTTTCAAAACAACTTCTCAAACCTTGCTAATTTTTAAGGTATTTGCCACTCTCCAAGGTACAAAGGTAAGTGAACTGTCACATCATGCTTTATGTTGATGATCTAATGCTGTATTCGTTTGACACAGAACACTCTTTGCCTGAGGAAAAGACAATCTTATTGCACAGTTACCACACTGTCTCAAGTTATATGCTTACATCAATCAGATCCAATTGTTTGTCCTTGATGAATATGGTTCACAAATATTCCTTCCCTTACATTTCCAGAGAGCTCCCCTGAGTCTATATTTTGGGGGGGCGTGGGGGGGCGTGGGGGGAGGTGGTTTAGGAACTTTAAGCTTTACACTGTGAAGTGATGTTTCCTGTGCACTGGACAGGACTGCAACAACACTAACCTTTGCACCTGCATTGTGCACTGCCTGTCCAACATAATAATAACTTTAAAGAGAAATGAAGCATCAGTCCTAAGCACCTTGTTTGGGATTAAGCTTCTCAAACCAAAGTAAATCTCGCTCAAGCTTTTATCTTCCACACAGACAGCACTACACTGTATGCTGCAAGCAATTAGTGAAGGCTTAAATAATTTTCTAAATTAGTTTGAAACTAAAAATAAGTCTTGAGTAAATATCATTTGATTTCACCTACTAAAAGTGATTAAAAACCTCATGTGAAAAGATGCAAAGCAGGTACAAATTATTATTAGCAATTATTACTCATCCTTTCTAAGGATAAATGTCCTCCTTCTATAACCTCTGAAACAATTAATTAAATGAGTCAGTGACGCTCTTAATCCAGAACTCCAGATCTAGAAGAGCATTTTAGAGGAGAGACGATTGAGCAGAGTACTCCTGGTGCTCATTGATGCTTGCAGATTCCTGCAAGCACAGAAAAAGTCAACTAATAGCTACAGCGCATACACACCAGTGTTAAAGGTTCAAAATTTGAATAGATAATTGCAGTATGTATGTTGTGATCTTCAAAAACAAGCTGCCCTAGCACAGTGAGCTGAACAATTCACTGGATTCACATAAAAAAGTAAAACTGGAAGATGGCAAATAGCTTTTGTGTGGCCATCTCCTTTTTCTGAGTTTTGCAAGGGAAACACATTTTCTCATGTACCTGTACTGCTTCTGCTACTGTCTTACAATAGGAAAACATTGGTATAGTGATGAAATGCAAATGCAGGAGCATATTTTAAAATTAATCATCCATAATTAATTAGTAATCTCTGCTTTCTGTTAAATTATACCTAAATTGCAGAGAATTATCCTTGCTGGGACTGATAAAGTCACCTGCAAATTTGCAATATTTTAGAGAAACAGTTTGTGTATATTTATGTATTATAATGACCACAGACATGTCAGGGTATTTAGTGTATCTTTCCACTACATTAAAAACACATATATATAGTCTTTATCTTTAAATTGCACAGTATTCCAGGAGTCAGTTGAAGAATCTGAAGTAAAATAATTGGGAAAAAAGAGGCACTGAGGAGTAGGTGGAGGTGGGGTTAGCTTTTGGCAGCCTTGTGTTTTTTTAGTGCACACTAAAGATTTGTCCTGTCTCAGCTCTTGCAAAAGCCAGTATTGGGTGCTACTGAAGACAGTTTTACAGAAGGTGGACTGCATGGGCCCCTGTAGGACACTTCTTTGTTTCCTAGTCATTAAACAGATCCTTTTCCTTCAAAAAATATTCCCAAGAAAAGAAAACATAAATACATCTGACCTCCCCCCCACCCACAACAGATGGAATCCCCCAATCTTGAGATTAATCTGTGCAGAGAGCTACTTCTGAAAACAATCGTGTTAATGTGGAGAAACCCATGAACCCTGGCATGGTGCTACAGTAACACCAGCTCCTGCTTCCAGAGAATGAATGGCAGGCTCTGTATCCCATTGCCTTCAGATTTTTCAGCGCCCTCTCATGCAAATAGACTTATCTTGCACTGTATTGGTCAGCTTCCATATTTAACAATGAGATTGAGGAAAGATAACAAAAAAGATGAGAAAATTCCCAAAGAGAATGACAATAAAGAAAATTAATGAAGGAAAAATATATTTTAAAAAAATTGATTTCATGAAACAATTAAAATTTAATTTCAAATATTTCTACAATTTTTTCAGCCAAATATTTGGTACAGTTTCCTTTAAACTTGACACTCTCACTTGTGGGCAACAGCAACATTTTCAGGAAATGAGTCTTGTGTTCGTGATTGAATCCCTACAAGGAAATAAGGACCCAGAGGTTCACTGAGGATTAAGCATTTGGAGCAAAAGGAACGCCCAGATTAAATGACATTTAAAAATATATGATTCCTCATGCATACGTGTCTAGTCATCAGATTCAAAATATAGTTACTTCAGATCAGACCTATTATCACTGACATTGAGAGAGTCTCACAAAAGCCTCACAAAACTTCTAGCAGTTACTGATGTACAAAACTGGATGCAGGCCTCACGTTTCTTATGATTTCAGTGTTCAGATGCAACATTGCTAGCATTGTCAAAAAAAAAGATTTCTAAAATTATTGTCACTTAAACATACCTGCAGTAGTAAAAGAAATGTCATTTACATGAAGCTAAGTAATCAATTCAAAGTCATTTATTCACCAAAGTTGTTTTTTTCTTCTTCACAGTGCCTATGAATCTATAACAACATATGTAAATGATTATTCCAAATATGTTCTTGCAGCGATCCCATAGCTTGGATTAATCATACTGAAACAAAATGTGAGAATGTTTGTAATTCTGGGGGTAATTTTCTCCCATTGGAAAAATGCTTCTCGATCATTTTATCCCAAAACAGGTGGCTTTGTTTTCACTTACGTTTTAGCAGTTTAATGAGGTTTGCTTGGGTTTTAATTACAGTTACTATTCTCTTTAAGCACGGAGAGTCTTGCAGTATTGCAAAAGTCAACAGCAGCAGACAAGATTTTAGCTTGGAGGAAGAAATAGAAAACCAGAGGAGGATTTATTAAAAATAAGGCAGGTATAATTTAACTTGAAGTACTGAAGGAGCGTATTATTTCTACAGTTCTGTTACCAGCACTCACAAATCACTATGAGCTCTTTAAACAAAGAAATTGCCTTCTAAAAACAGAAGAGGCATATTTGTTTCGCAAAGTTATTCAGCAATATTTCAAGATGTTTATATGTTATACATAAAACAGAGATACAGACTAATATGCTGAAAATTTGCAACTTAAATAAGAGATTTATGCCAATATGAAATGCCAAGTGCCAGAAAATTTGTATTGAACTCTCTTCCTGCTAAATTCTGAAAAGTAAAGGTCTCTGCTTCCTTGTGGGTGTAGACTATTCAAGATATCATAAAAAATTCCTGCAGCTCCAGTTAATTAATAGCATGTCACCGAGTGAGAAAGGGAAAAAGAGGAGTCTGGAGCATTGTTAACAAACAAATGCCAACTGGGAGTGTTCTGAAAGCAAAGTACTCAGCATCCTCAATGACCAGGAATGAAAGAAGGCCACAAATCTGCATGAAATGATCCCAAAAGCTAAAACCAAAAGCAGAATACCTATATGATTTTAAAGAACCAGTTAGAATATTTGACATGAACTAGGGTAAAAGAGGACACAGAGGTGACTATCTAAACAAAGCTGTGCTAAATTACATCTGTTTAACAAAAAATACTATCATTCTAGAACTTTATAGCTTCAGTTCAAATTGGATTGCAGTAATTTGGATAACCCTGCTGCAATGATACAGGGTTTCAACATTAATTTTTAATGCAATTAATCTGCTCTCTTTTATTATTAAATGGAGAGGAGGTTTAAGTTGTTTACCATACTAGGCATGCCAAGAGTTCTGCTGTCAGCTTGTATGCTGCAGTGATATGCATATATACTGGCAATCTTATTGCAGTAAGCTTACTAGCTTACAGGCAAGACAGACTCACAAGTAAGGGTATAGTTTTCAAAGATGCACCTAAACAGAAACATTTTCTGCTTTAGTGAAGCTGGCAAAAAAAAGAAGCAATGTTGATTTCAAGGTTTTGTAAAGCCAAGAATACCTTCCCTTTTCAAATCAATAACCACATGCAACTGTATTACCGCCTCCATTTTACCACATTTTAAAAAAAAAAGGTAATAATGCTGGAAAGTAGGATGACTGAAGACTGTAAAGCAATCAATATCACCTACAGTGTTAAAGACAAATCCCATTAAAATACATAGCCCAAACAAACCTCATGTGCTCTATAAGGAATAAAAAAGCAAATCCAGCATAGCAAAGACTTACGTGGGCAGAGAGGAACCTCATGGGGTTCAAAAAGGGCAAGTGCAGAGTCCTGCATCTGAGAAGGAACAACCCCATGCACCAGTACAGGCTGGGAGTGATCTGCTGGAGAGCAGCTCTGCAGGGAGACACCTGGGAGTCCTGACTGATAAGCTAAACATGAGCCAGCAATGTGCCCTCGTGGCCAAGAAGGCCAATGGCACCCTGGGATGCATCAAGAAGAGTGTGGCCAGCAGTTCAAGGGAGGTTCTGCTCCCTCTCTACTCTGCCCTGGTGAGGCCTCATCTGGAGTACTCTGTCCAGTTCTGGGCTCCTCAGCTCAAGAGAGACTGAGAACTGCTGGAGAGAGTCCAGTGCAAGGCCACCAAGATGATCAGGGACTGGAGCATCTTTCATATGAGGAAAGGCTGCAGCAACTGGGGCTGTTTAGTCTAGAAAAGAGGAGACTGAGGGGAGACCTTATTAATATTTACAAGTATCTAAATGGTGGGTGTCAGGAGGTTGGGGCATCCCTTTTTTCTGTTGTAGCTATCAACAGTACAAGGGGTAATGGGATGAAGCTGGAACAAAAAAAGTTCCACTTAAATATAAGAAAAAGCTGTTTTACTGTGAGGGTGACAGAGCAGTGGCACAGGCTGCCCAGAGGACTTGTGGAGACTCCTTCCTTGGAGGTCTTCAAGACCTGCCTGGACATGTTCCTATGTGACCTGATCTAGGTGAACCTGCTTCTGCAGGGGTGTTGGACTAGATGATCTCTAAAGATCCCTTCCAATCCTGCCATTCTATGATTCTGTGATACTGCATATCTACAATAGGAAACTTGAGAAACACTAAACTACAAGATCTCTTTCTCCTCTTCAAATACATTGTATGTAAAATGTACAAAGTCTGAATTTATTTACACAATAAGTGTTTCCTGATACACCTTCAGAAGGATCCCTGGGTCATTTAGAATATCCTTCAAACTATTTCAGGAAAGACTGCTAGACTAAGTTATCGTAGTGTTCTATGTAGTGAACTCTTGAACACTCTGAAGAACAATGGATGCCTCACTGACCTCTCTTGCCAAGAGCTCGCATGATCTAATTGACCTCCTTGTTAGAAAGCACTCCCTGTTTCGCTTCAGGTCAGTACTTTCTGTTAGACTACCCATAATCACCTTTAATTCCTCCTCCTGCTCCTCTCATGTTTCTTCTCAAGTATTTGCAAGTTATATTCCCTTAGGCAGGCAGATCTATCTTCACAGTGGGTCATGCTCTCCTATCCTTTCATCATATTTGTCAGCTGTCTTTGAACCATTTTCCATGTATTTTTGTCACTATGTAAAGCCCTTAATGATATACCTCTACTTGCAAACAAAAAACTGTATCTATTGGTAAAGTCAAAGGGGCAGATGAAATTTGACTGACGAAGACGGTCTCAAGTCCCAGATCCTGTGTCCAGGCCAAAAAGACTAACAGAATAGTTGAAAGTAACAAACCTCCTTTCCATTTCTGAATTATGCATTGTTCTTCTTTTCTTTCTATATTTTGCCTTGCAAAGAGCTCCCATACTCTTCAAAATATAAAGCAAATTTTGCTGCTCCACACATACCTGATAGAAATGTCTGGTTTTGCATACAAACTGAACAATGGCATCATGCCAAACTTGTCAGGGAAATTTACAGGTGGAGAAAGGAACATTTTTCTCAAAATGATTAAGGAGGGACACACTTTATTTATATTAGATTTGCTTTAATCCCCAAGTGACCTTCTAAAGCAAAACTTAAAGTAGCTAACATTTTGCAAGTGCATTTACCTTCTGTTCTCTGAATAAAGCCTGATTCTGTGTTTATACCTACATCATTGAAAGGATATTTTTTTCCTGTCACTCCCTCTCTCTATTCTTACAGTTGATGCAATTTTATAGCAGAATAACAAACCTTGAAAATTTATGAAATGTCAGTAATTTCTGCTGCAGTAAATTAGACACATGACAGAGCCAGGCTTTGAGGATGCTAAGCTAGTAAAGTACAAATGACATCTTAACAAATATTAAAGTAATAATCCCAAAATAGAGCTGTTCTAGGATTTTTCACATATGAGATGTCAGTCCTCTGATTCTATGCATTCCAAGTTAGATGAGATCTCTCTGGCCCACCCAAGAGATAAGCAAGGCTGTAATATAGATCCATATTTTTAGAAAGAAAAATTTGTCGTTTGTAATATTGAATCAGGGAAAACAGATATTGTACCAGGTTCTAGCAGCTGATATCTATACCTTTTGCTAAGAAAAAATTGTTAAAACCATTTATATCAGGGTTATGAAGCCAGACATCATCCACTCTCTTAAGTTTGTTCTGCATTCCTCAGGAGACTTTGTGTGCGATACTTGGTTTTTATGAAGACATATTATTAGCCAATAGACTTTAGTAAAATCTAGTTGAAGATTTGAACATTTTCCAACATTTTTTCCTCTGCTACAAAATATCAAGTCAGCAACACCCAAAAATCTTAATACAGAACCTCTTCTTCATGAGATTTTCCATTTACAGAAATTTATGGAAACAAAAGATTAAATATATGCAAAATTGAAAAATAAATTAATTTTCTTCTTACATTACTGTTTACATGTATTTAGAGATCTAGACTGTTTCCCAAAATTAAAAAAGAAAATAGTTTCAAAAACCTCAAACAACTCCCAAGGAGCAGAGCTGAATTGGTAGCAACGCTAGTCAGTATATGACTATATAGTACCTCTTGAATGGAATATTTACTAACTGTGGAAATATGTACACCCATCAAAGACACTTATTGCTGCATGCTGTAAATGGTGCATTTCTGTGAATTATCTAAGAATATGTAATTTAAGCTGAAAATCATTATTCTAGACTGCCCACAGATATACTGCAGATAATTAGCTGCACTTATTGACTGAGATATCAAGGAATCAGAGTTATTGGAACACTTCACAAAATGGAAAGCCGAGTCTCCATTGACAAAGGATTCTTCTATACACAGTGCAACTCACATCTCAAGCCTTTTGAGAGTTCCTTTCTCAGATGTAAATTTTCTTTTATAAAGCTTTTCTGAATCAATCAAAATTCAATAGAGGAAGATTGCCAAATAAATCACTTTTCATTTCTGCCCACCGTTAAACTCCTGCAGGAATTTGGAACTATATCAAGATCATTAGCCTTAATGCCTATAATACACACTGCTTTAAGGTAAAGTGAATAGTAGAACAGTTTAATACCTTAGCCCCTACACTCAAGAGACCTGTAGGGTCCTGACAGTGCACATACATAGCTCTTACTAACATTTCTGGAGTATTGTGCACTGAAGAGGTATAGAGTTTCTACCTAGCATGTGTCTGAAAAGAACACACATGTTGATTTATTTTTAACATCTGATTTGTATACTTTTTTAGGACTGGAATACAAAGCAATGTGTATTCTGCTGGAGGCCTACTATGAAGCAAGTAAACCATCGACTAAGCTGCATATAGCTTACTACCCTTCAAAGACAAGTACTTCCTCTTTCCTTTCCTGAAAATCTCTGCGTGTGAAGAAACACAAGTAGAATTTGTCCCTGTGTCTGTTTTTTCCCAGCTACTTATTTTCCTCATTCATTTATGATACAACTCACCTTATTAATTAAAAAATATCACTGATGAATGTAAAGTTATTTATCTATGCTAATATAATAAAAAAAATCTATGAGCTAATTTAATTTTTTTTCCTTAGTTTTAAAAAAACAGATGAAAAAGGCTACTTCATCATCAAATTCTTACCTAATGAATACATGTAAATATTTTGACAATCCAACTCTCATTCTCAACTCTGACATACAAAACATACAAATATTTCATCACTTTATATTTTAAAAGCTGGATAAAACTAATTAATGCTCAAAATTAGCCCACAGCACATCATTAATTACAACTTTGCCCAACAGCTACCTCACTGTCCTAATTATTCTTATTGATTTCAAAAAAAAATTAAGAAAAAAACCCAAGCACATAATTCCTACTTCATATTTGATAAAAAACTTAATGGTTCAAGCTTTCAAACATCAATAATATGCCCTTTTAACATGAATTTGGAGGTTCTCACAGTAAAAAAGACTCTCTCAGGCACATTGTTTCATTTCTAATAAACTAATCTGGTCACTTGTCAACAGCAGTTGAAACCCAGGTCAAAAGTATTGGTGTAGAAAAGAACTAGAAAAAAATAATTGTCCCATAGAGCTGTGTATTATATTGAAAGTGCCCCCTTGGGCCATGCAATCCCATTTGCATTAACCACAAAGCATGTATTACACGATAACTTAGAGTACCTGATATTTCAATTCTCTGGCATAAGAGTCTGACAATCTCATTTAGCATTTATCAACCAACACTGTCTACCACTTTAGAAATCATGGCAAGGTATCACATAAGTCACCACACATGTTCCTGAAACATTCATAAAAAAACCAACTGTGCACTGACCTCATTAATAAAAGTCTGGGCTCCCCGTGGGCTTAGGAGCAAGATAGCCCTTCGCAATGTGTCCCGATAGCGGTTCAGTTCTTCTGTTTTCATGGTAGTGAAAAGGTTGGCAAAGACTCTGCTGATGTTCCTGTCCACTTTTTGTAATGATACATCAAGTCCCAGTCTTGAGGCCTGATCAAGAAATCCCTGCAGTCCACGTATATCTGTAACACAGGAGGGAAAAAAAAGAAAAAAGAAAGAAAAAAAAACCACTACATCAACCTTTGCCAATTAGGCATGAGTCACTAATTAGGTAGAAAAAGCCTTTTTAATTTTTTTTCTTGCAGTGCTGTAAAAAGAAGAGTACTCCACACAGCCACCTTTCACAGCTCTCTTTCATAGCCCATGCCAATGGATAAACTCCAGTTAGCTTTCCCCAGAGGTCTCCGAATGAGGAAAAGTTAGTACATGTATTAGAGTGGCAGTGCATACCTCCCCAAAAGCTCAGGACCACAGGACTTAACACTGCCCAAACAAACAGACAGTTCCCACCGCAACAAAATTACAGTTCAAATGAAGAAATCCAGAAATAGATGAAGAAGCAGAGAGGTAAATTGCTTACCCCTCAACTTCTCCTACAACCTGTCTTACATGAGATCACATCTGCTTTTTCCAAGAAAAGAAAAATAAAAACACACAGACTGCACACAGTTCTCCTTTTGACCCCTTTTTATACACTTCTCCTACAAATAACCTATCTAACTAGCTGTTTACCATTAACCTGTAAACCTATGAAAACATACACAAAGCCACAAACTATTAAGACATATTATAGTGTAGTAGGGGAAAATGTACAAACAAGCCACTTCTTTAAAACCTCTTTCTCTGAGCTGTATCCCTCAACATCAGACTGACTGAAAAAATGTACTTTCCTAACCACATTTCTTAGGAAATGTACTTTCCTAACCACATTTCTTAGGAAAGTAACAGACATGTCATATTATGCTCCTGTTTAAATCTGCTCATTCAAACTGTGCTCTCAAACTTTTACTATCAAACTTCAATACATTGTTGAAGTCAAATGATACGAGTATTTTTATTGTTCCTATAAGGAAACTCATTCTTCAGAACACTTTCCTATAACACTAATGACCTCTGTAAACTAGGTTGTAATAGCTAGTGAGTTTTTTGTAAATCCTGGGAATAATCAGCTTTTGATAAAATTCTAAATATCAATACCATAGATGCTGCTGAAGTCAGAGGACAGACAATCTGTTTGATTCAGGTCAGAAGCATTCCTTGCTGCCCCATCTGAATGGCCTCTTAGATCACCATCAATCTTGGTGTTACATGGCCGCAGAATATACAGGTGAATTTCTTTTTTCTTCCCCCTCTTCTCTTTATTTTAAATACTTTTATTTTAAATACAAGTAATGTCTTGTGAGGATACACCAGTTGACAAATTCACCTCATATACCAGTCAACAAGATAACTTGCAGACATTAGATCCGAAAGAAAAAAACACTGAAAGTTACCATGAGTAGCTTTGTACTTCTGTCAAAATATGGGAACACTTGTCAATGTTATTAATTCAGCTTCAGAAAAGAGATTTATTGCAGGTAGACATCAGAAATGAGTAGAAAACAAGCTACGGATGTGTCAACCACAGCCAACTCTTGATGGCCTTTTTAACTTGGGTTGGGTTGACAACCATGTCAACCATCATCATCATCATCATCATTCCAGCCATCCCCACCATCAGGAAAGGAAACTCATGAGAGGGTTTTTTTGGTGACTTAAGGCAGGTCTATACCACTCTTATTGCACTGTCAAATACCTGTTAGACCTGCTTACTGTCTAAAATCCTGATTCACTCACGAAAGTAGTTTATTGTTATGCAGGCATTTCTGGAAAATGCCAGATGACTTTAGCACTTGTATAACTGCAGATGTAATATTGTAGATGTAATGAAATAATGACAGTGACAAACAACTACTGTTTACAGGTTAAAGTATTTTATTAGAGTTGTCAAGCTAAGTTTGCATTTTGCAAATTTAAATTCAGTAAGCTAGCATTCCTTACTATACTTGTGCTCACTTTATGGATCTCTAATACATGAAATAAAGGTTTTTTTTTCTTTCAATGATGCTTAGTCCTTCAAAATTACTGCAGTGCTTGACAAGCAGTAAGAAAATTCTCTTTTTTATAGTTCAGTAACGACTTGTCTTTTTTGTGCAAGCATTTAAAGTTATCACTGCACAAAGGAAAGCTGTTTACAAAAGATTTACTACGCTGATGTTGCTCTAGGGTTTTTTGCCTTATGTTTTCAGCTGACCTGCTGCACTACTGGTTAGAAATGTTGTTGTAGACCAAATATGGTTTCAAAATACTTGATGCACATGGTAAGATGATTTGGACTTTGAAAAAAGCATTTTGTATTTCCTCATAAGTTTTTTCCCCCAAGGAAATCAGACTTTTTCCCATTTTGAGAAATAGAAAGGATTCAGACTTTTTCCAGCATGAAATAAAGCAAAATCTTAGACATAAGAGGTTCTACAACCTCAAATACACAAGCAACATCTGCCAGTTTTTCAGACACAAGTAAATGTGAATTTATTCTGTGCTGGCAATTAGAAAGAATCGCATGACTATCTTCCTGAATTTTGACATGCCTGTTCCTACATGACACTTGAAGAGAAAAAGGCTTGGTGAAAACTCAGAGATAGGAGGCAGAGTTGAAGAGCAGTGTTTTCAGAGGTGATAACAATTTTAGGTGCCTACACAATGCAGTCTTTTTTCACAAATAATTATTTACAGTCATTACCAAGAGGGCAATATATCTTAAAATGTATCAGTACATAAATACACAAACAGAATGCAGGGGCATCTGTTTATAAATCTTTATGAATCAGACTCAGTTTTATTCATCTGACATATCACATTAAACAAGTGAGTTTGATGTCCTCATTTCTTTTCCCTCCATTTAGTAGATCACAAATCCATGCAACATAAAAGAAAAAAATGAGCTTTGTTCCACGACAGCTCAAACGGAACTATTCACAAAAGCAGTTATGAATTTCTTTCCACTTCTCATAATCTAGGACAGTTAATCCTTCATTTTTCTCAGTACCAAAAGGAATCTTACAACATTCACATAGAATTTAATATAAATAAAGGTAGCTATAAATGTTTTTATCTGTTAAAATACATGTGCTTCCTGTCTCTTGTAACAGTGACTATTCATTAAAAAGTTGAAATTATAACATTCAAGAGTTAATCTGAACTTAATTTTTTTTTTTTCCTGAATAAAATAATTTCTTGTGCTCATTTATTTCCCCTTTCATAGGACAAATATAGCAATTCAAACTCAAACACTTCTGCCTAGAACATCTAACACATAAAAGACCAGTTTATTGGTCACAGCTATCTCTGGCTTTTTCCAAAAAGTTACTTTAGCCCAGATGTAGCCTACATACAACCATAAAAACCACATAATACTGTTTGAATTGTCTAATTGCCCATTTGATTTGTGCATTCTTAACATGCAGTATTTCTGAGAAGATACTGGAAACCTTCTCTTTTAGAGAACAACAGTGTCTTAAAGATGATATAACGCTTGCACTCCGGAAAGAAAAGGACATCACTTTATAAAATGCACTCAGGTGAACATTTCTCATAAAAGTGATCTGTAAAATTATGTAACAAATGGATACGTTTACAATACTCTAGTTTTAACCATAATCATGGGAAATTAGCAGGCTGTAATTGTAACTAATTGACTAGAGCTTCTTAAGAAAAGCAAACTTTTTCTGAATTTTGTGTCTCCTCCCTTACATCTGGCTGGACAGAGAATTCTAATCCTAATTCTGACAGATATACCATATGTTCAAGTCTGACAACTGAGGAATGAGACAACTTCAGGCATAACTATTAGAAGGAGACAACGAAAGTCTTAATGCACTACTAAGAATCAAATTCTGTCACTGTGACTACAAAACTAACGCTTGTCATAAATAAAGTGCTTTATCATAGTAGAAGAAATAATGGAATGTATTATTTCCTGCTGGAGGTTGGGTGGGTCTCTGTGCTGATTGACTGGAACACAAATATAAAAGAGTTATACTAAATATGTTATTAACTACCTACACATAAACCTTACTGTCAGCCACAAATAATTAATTTTTCTTATATGCAATCTTGTTTATATTAAAAAAAAAAAAAGTTTACAGGGTCTACCACAGCATTCCTCTTTCATAAATTTACAGGATCTGGCTCTTGTCCTTGACACAGGCAGCTTTAAGCTGTTATTCTTGTGTGAAGACGCTGTGTGGTTGAGCACAGCTGGCCTTTAAGTATGGCTGAACATCAAAAGGAATTTCCAGGAGGCAGAGAGCATTATATTGTCTTTTCAACGTCAGCCCCTAACCCTACTTGACAGAAATCGAGGCAGAATGGCCAGGTAACTTCTTACTTTGAGTAGAAAACAGCTGGAAGCAAATTGAAGTACCAAGCTGGAGCTGAAGGCAAGGCTAAAGAAGCACTAAGAAATAATTTCACACTCTGTCATTCTTATCCATCACCAAGTAAATTTTGGGAGAACTGAGGTATTGTCACCATGTTCTATTTTCAAGTGATCTACACCAATCATTTCACTTTTACATTTGAAAGAGGGAGAAGTAAAAAAGTGTGAAAAACAATGAGATCAAGCAGGAAACACTGAGATTTTGAGATTTTTCATTTGCTGGTTGTAGGCTGTACACTTTGTTTGTTTTTCCCAATGTCATTATTATTTGAGTGTTATTTTGGCAATTATATTTCAAGTAGTGAGAAGAGCATGAAGGAAATTTGGATAGTTTCATTGTTTTAATATTTACATACTTGTAAAAAATATATTCACCTTTTCCAGTATTTTAGAAACAATGTCAAGGCATTTTTAACCTGTTCTTAAGCTCCAAAAGAAGACCAAAATTACTATTTCTTATCTTTAACACAAAGATACTCTGCTCTTTTGGTAGGTTTCTCTCTCGAGTGCAAATTGGACAGAATATCACAGAATCACAGAATGGTAGGGTTGGAAGGGACCTTTAGAGATTATATAGTCCAACGCCCCTGCAGAAGCAGGTCAACCTAGATCAAGTCGCATAGGAACGTGTCCAGGCAGGTCTCGAAGACCTCCAAGGAAGGAGAGTCCACAACCCTCCCTGGAAAGCCTGTTCCAGTGCTCCAGATATGGATAGATAATTGCTAGCAGACAGACATTTTTCTACAAACATTAGAAATCAGAATTTCAAAACTATGTCTGTGATTTAGTAAATTCATTCCTAACAAAGATTCCTTTCAAATAATGTTTTGTTAAAAAAATCTTTACTTTCTCGCAGGCTTTCAGATACACCAAAACTCACTGTCTTCTTTTCTTTTGTTTTTACATAAACAAAGGAAATCAGGCAACAGTTAATATGGCAAGTATGTATAATAGTGAGTACAAAAAAAAAGCGCCATTGATTAAATTGGACTTTTTTTATTACTCAGCTTATATAAGAACAGCTGTACCAGATGAGAAGTTGTGCCAAGTTCCATAACCTATCACTGATAAACAGAGCGTAAAAACGAGAGTAATCATTGAGCAATATCTCCCTCTAACATTCCCCAACACTTCACAGTTGGCAGGGAGTTCCTGTGGAAGGTGAGGTTTTTCTAGGCACTACAAAAGTGTTTTCCTGCATTGTCACTGTCAATGGTTTTCTCCTCCGTAGAATAAGTTTCCTTATAAGCCCATTTAAACTAAGAGCATCCAAATCAGTTCACCTTCAAGCATATTAAGCTGAGAATTTTCAGAATCCCACAGTTGTCTCCCCTTTCTCTTTTTTGCACTTTTCTCTCCTGGATAGTTCTACTGAAATCAATCAAACACAGAGCAATGCACCAGCACATGCACTTCCTGGACAACCAGGCACTACATAATGCCGTTCGGATTTAGCAGCTGTATAGTCCCTTCTCAAAGATATGAGACAAGAAAGAAATCAGAGAATTCTGGAAAGAATAAAGCAGGCTATCAGAAATGTAATCTTAGAAAAATGCAGAGAACAGTAATTTGCCATTTCAATCTAGATTACAGGCTGACATTTGACCGCCTCTCTGTAGAAACGGAAAATCTTAGCACATGTGTTTTGATAAAAGCATCAGGATTAATCAAATGCAAAGGTCTATTCAGACTCCCTTATGATATCAAAGGCTGAAAACTGCACAATGGCTGCAGAAAATTTTTATTGGGCAGTTTTACTGCCTATATCAATTTTCTTATCAGGTTTTTAAATATGAAAGAGATTTTAAAGAGAAAAAAATCATAGGTGTAGGTGATTTTCCACTCCTGAATAGATGAAAAAGGGACAGAATGCATCCTAAAGTGAGATGTGACATGTGGAAACAGATGTTTTATGATTTGACTTATGGAAGGCAGACAGTAATATTAAAAATATAAAACTTTACATTGCACAACTCATGCTTCATACCTGAAAAAGTTTATCCAGGTAACTCCAGTCTGCAGGTAACTGGAGCTTCCCAGGAGGCCCGAAAACACAAAAGTCTTTTAAAGGCTACAACAATCCTTTCACATTTAGCATGAAAGGTCAACTACAGGTCTCTCCTGCTGTATTTTAACACTTAGCACCTTCAAAAGCACAAGGGAAACCACCTCGGAAAATTCATTACTATTGGAAAAAATGCGGACATACACTATAATTGATGTAAAAGGGAATTCACTGAAGAACTAGTATTTCCATTCAAATAATCCATTTAATTCTTCCAAGTGTGACAATTACCAGCCTTTTGCCCAATGGTAAACCACTCAAATGATCTGTAATAGATTCTCATCTCACTACTGCTGTTATTATGTTAAAATAGTTTTGAAGACATTTTGCAGTGCTATTGCTGTATCTTCTTAAGAATAAAAAATAGATGTGCTGACAGAAACTATGTTTTTACTGATATATATCCAAAGTCTACACAAAACATTTATTTCACCCAGATTAGTTTTAATTATTGCTTTTATTACTGAGGTTAGTACTCAGCCATAGCAAATACAAGTAATTCTAAACACCCATCCACCAGTACATTAGGAAAATACACCTTTTCTTTTTTTTGGCAGGCTGAGATGCACCTTCCTGAGGTCATATTATGCTACATGAGTATTTGAATTAAGTGTCCACTCAGCATGTTGGGACTGTAAGCCTGTTTGCTTTAACACAAATGCATTTGTTACTGATAAGAAGCTGTTTCCCCTTTTTGTGTTATAAGTTTGGTTATCATATTTTGTTATGTGAAATACATCATTCATAAATAATACCAGTAACCCTAAACTAGGAGTAAGCAAATGGAAATAAGCACATCCTGAAGCAAATCACATGCGCAAAAGGAATGCTTTAAATAGAGATACGAAAGGTATCTCCATTCAACAAAAAACAGAAGTCAACAGAGAATTTTTAAGAGATTCATCCTGTTTGTGTACACAGTTATGTGTCGAGCAAAGAGAAGTCAGAAGCACATCCCTTTGGTTTAATGGATTATAGAGTGAGTATCCTTCTGTTTAAATCAACTCTAAATACTGCACATTCTGATCTAGAGAGACTGCAATAAAATTACTGCAGATAAAGAAATTAAATTCCCCCCAAGGTAAGGCTACTGGCAGGAGAACCTCATTCTTTTATATGTGTAACNATTCTCTTGAAAGGTACTGTTTCTTAACCAGTCTCAGAGTCTTGACAACCAAGTCCTTACTCATATTAATTTCATACTATCTCCAGTAGTGTTCTATGCTGAAAAATCTAGATGTCATTTTGGCAGATGCCACAGTTTCACTCCATTGCTTGCTCCTCAGAGCATTCAGTACAGTGTGGTCCAGGGGCACTGAACTCATACTTTGTCCTGAGCCTTATCTCCATTATTACAGTGTGCCCTGATCAAGTCAGTTAAAGGATGCAGTTATTAGTAACACTCTAGGACACTACATCACATGCACTATACAGATGTCAGCTTACATGCAACCTGAGCATGGCACTGACCTGCACAGATCTCACATGCCCTGAGAAGTCCATCCTGAATGACTTGGCCGATATTTTGTCATCTGCTGGCAAGCTAAGGACAACAGTGTGCACGTTTTCAGCTTAGAAGCCAGGAAAAAAGACCTTTTGGCCAATCTTTGTTTTACTTAAATGATGTTCATGAAGCTATGTTGAGGATTGTACTATCAGAAGTTTAATTTCCTTCACTAGCTGTTTGACTCACAAAGAGAATTTTATAGGCACTTAATTTAGAGAATTAGGAAAAATTATGTATCCTTTAATTTCCTACTTTTCTAAAGCACATTTTTGCAATACAGCTTCCATAACAAGGATATATTAAAAAAAAAAAAAAAATCACAGACTTCTCTATTTTCCACTGTTTTCTGTTAAAAGCAAGATGAGAAGGATCCTTACTTAGATAACAAATCTTTTGGTGGGAGTGAGACAGAGCTGAAAACAGAAATTAAGTTTATGTCACATGTAATGACCATCAATTAGGCCCTCTTGTAGGAATATGCCAATAACAAACAAACAGAGAAAAAAAGAAAATCAATTGTCAATTATTCATTTGCACTGTGACAACTACTTTTATTATGATGGCAAATTCAAGCACTTCATTCTCTAACAACAGGATTCTGATCCCAGAGGGGAAAAAGAAAAAAAAAAAAAGAAAACACAAAATCCAACTTGATAGAGAATAAAAACATTAATCAGCTAAAACATCCTAAGGCATCCCTCTGGTAACTCCATGCTTTTGGAATATAACGAGTAATGATTACCAAAAAGACAACTGCTAACACTGAGGAAGTATTTTGTATCAAGGTTGGTGCCAAAAGATTGTCTGNGGTTTAATGGATTATAGAGTGAGTATCCTTCTGTTTAAATCAACTCTAAATACTGCACATTCTGATCTAGAGAGACTGCAATAAAATTACTGCAGATAAAGAAATTAAATTCCCCCCAAGGTAAGGCTACTGGCAGGAGGACCTCATTCTTTTATATGTGTAACAATAATTATTCCTTGCATTTATACAGTACCTTTCAGCTAAGGATCTCAGACTACTTTATAAACACCTGTACAGTACAATAAAGTATACACTATAAATACACATTACAAAAGCTAGTTGACGTTATTGTACTTAACTACATGTCAGCAAATAATAATTCAACTCTCTATTGAAGAAACATTCTGTCATTGGAGTAATTCTGAAGGTTCAAGTAAGTCAGGTGCTCAGGGCACACAAGTAACAGAAAGGCCATCAGAGCGGAAGCTCTCACATTGTTGGCACCATCTAGGGATGGAGTTTTCACTGAGGAAACAAGAATTCTCTTGAAAGGTACTGTTTCTTAACCAGTCTCAGAGTCTTGACAACCAAGTCCTTACTCATATTAATTTCATACTATCTCCAGTAGTGTTCTATGCTGAAAAATCTAGATGTCATTTTGGCAGATGCCACAGTTTCACTCCATTGCTTGCTCCTCAGAGCATTCAGTACAGTGTGGTCCAGGGGCACTGAACTCATACTTTGTCCTGAGCCTTATCTCCATTATTACAGTGTGCCCTGATCAAGTCAGTTAAAGGATGCAGTTATTAGTAACACTCTAGGACACTACATCACATGCACTATACAGATGTCAGCTTACATGCAACCTGAGCATGGCACTGACCTGCACAGATCTCACATGCCCTGAGAAGTCCATCCTGAATGACTTGGCCGATATTTTGTCATCTGCTGGCAAGCTAAGGACAACAGTGTGCACGTTTTCAGCTTAGAAGCCAGGAAAAAAGACCTTTTGGCCAATCTTTGTTTTACTTAAATGATGTTCATGAAGCTATGTTGAGGATTGTACTATCAGAAGTTTAATTTCCTTCACTAGCTGTTTGACTCACAAAGAGAATTTTATAGGCACTTAATTTAGAGAATTAGGAAAAATTATGTATCCTTTAATTTCCTACTTTTCTAAAGCACATTTTTGCAATACAGCTTCCATAACAAGGATATATTAAAAAAAAAAAAAAAATCACAGACTTCTCTATTTTCCACTGTTTTCTGTTAAAAGCAAGATGAGAAGGATCCTTACTTAGATAACAAATCTTTTGGTGGGAGTGAGACAGAGCTTAAAACAGAAATTAAGTTTATGTCACATGTAATGACCATCAATTAGGCCCTCTCGTAGGAATATGCCAATAACAAACAAACAGAGAAAAAAAGAAAATCAATTGTCAATTATTCATTTGCACTGTGACAACTACTTTTATTATGATGGCAAATTCAAGCACTTCATTCTCTAACAACAGGATTCTGATCCCAGAGGGGAAAAAGAAAAAAAAAAAAAGAAAACACAAAATCCAACTTGATAGAGAATAAAAACATTAATCAGCTAAAACATCCTAAGGCATCCCTCTGGTAACTCCATGCTTTTGGAATATAACGAGTAATGATTACCAAAAAGACAACTGCTAACACTGAGGAAGTATTTTGTATCAAGGTTGGTGCCAAAAGATTCTCTGCTCATCATACTGTAAACAAAAATTACACATTTTAATAGATGGAAAAATGAGATGTTTTAGGCCTTGGTCCTACAACATTCATGTTTGTATTTAGCTTTGTGTGTAAAACTCAATGACAACTTTCATCCCACATACAAGACTTCTCAACATATGAATGTTTTCACATAGCTTCTATGCACTGTGATTTATTCCTATGATGATTATCTTGATAAACACTTCAAACATATAGAAAACACTTCAATTTCTTCCTTAAAACAGCAATAAAAAACAAGCAAAAAGCTTCCTACTTTTTTAACCAATCCTCCTGTTCAACTCTCTTCCCCAAACTACAACCCTGATATTTTAACAGCTTGAGCCTGTGACTGAATATGTGGCCTTTGTGGAGGCATAATAAACTTGCTCTTGACAAACATGCTTATGCTTGCTTCATATGTGTCCAGACACAAGAGCAATTTACCCAGGTTTCACTGGAGCACTTGGTTTGAAAATTAACATTTGCCTGTAAACAATAACATTTTTTCTTTCCTTTGCTATGTTGCTATAGAGAAAAGAAAAATATTTGTAGGCTTAGGAAAACAGTGTTTCCTCATTAAAAAATCAGCTGTAGAAAAAGATAATGGGAAAACAGGAGCATAAGGTTAGATAAGCTTTTCTGACTCCATTAGTTTGTCCCAAACAAATTCAATTGATATACCGTTATTTGAATAAAAGCAGTCAAATACAGTAAGAGAGTCCTTTGTTGCCTGGCCAAAACCATCTCCAGTTTGGCAGAAGAGTAAATCTCAAAAAACCTCCAGTTCCAACTAAACAGAGAGTTATTTAGAAATCTACATCCAGAAACACAAAACATTTAAAAGCAAGAATTATTTAAGAAGTATTCTTAGATTACAGGGGTTTTTTGCACACCAATAAAATTGTGGGCTACTATTCAATCTCCTTTACATGCCTTTATGAATAAATTAAATGAGAATTATATGTCCCTGTAAAATTTATATTGAAATTTCACTGTGGGACTCAGAGATAAAACTTCAGTGTAATTCTCCCCAAATCTGACAAACTTTTATTTACTGATTGCAGACATCATTTGAAGGCCAGGTAGGAAGTCTAATATATCCTAAAGTTAACATTCGAATGAAGGTGTCTTATCTTCTCCCCAAATTAAATTAATTCCTTAGCTAATGTCTTCTAATCTACTGGAAAAGGATTAAGCAATTCTGAACATCAGCAGGGAAAATTTCATCATTATAAAAGGCTGTGAAGAACATCTCTGACTAAGCAGCACTGTGCAGGTATTGATGTCTTTGGTGAGTGCTGGCAAATCTGCACGCTTTAACATAGCTCACGGAAGCAGACAATGTGCTAATTTCAGTTACTTTAAATAAAGCATTGCCTTGGAAGAGGACAAGATATAGTGCCAGAAAGGATAGAGTAGTACGTTACTGCCAAGCATCTAAAAATACATCAATCAGGTAAAGACAAGGTTTTAACGTATTTACTGACTCCTCATTTTTCTGTTCTTGTGGGATAGCTGGAGAGCAGAAAACAGAACTGTCTCCTTAAGAAAAAGATTACACTACTACAATGCAGTGAAAGGAAAATATGACAGATAAGAAATATAACCAGCAAATTCACATTACTTCTACATATCTCAATTCCTTAGGAAAAAAATAAATAAGTGTGATGAGTTCATGAGAACAATTTTAACTAAGTAATGTTTTAAGCATAAAGGTTTGGAAAATCTATTTGAACTCTAGATGAACCAACTACAGGTTTTCAGATTAATATACAGAGCTTTTATTTTCTTCTTTTTCTTTGATTTTACTCCTCACTCCAGGTACAATCAGTACCAGGTTTTTATACCTGGACACGACATATTACAATCTGCCTCTTCGTAGATTTAAGATAACTTCTATGTACTACAACTAATCATAAATTGACCAGAAAAAGACTAATATTTCACATTCTACAAGCTCATTCATGCATCCAGTATATCTAATGCCTCCTTTAGTTGTCTTAAGGTTTGAGTTTAGTCATTACAATCATAGTGCATTGATATTAAATAATATGTTCAAAGACTTCAGTAAATAAAATTAATAAGGGGGCGGGGGATGAGGGGGTGGGTATGGGGTGGTTAGAGACTTCTCGTCCTCAGAATAAAATCCATATCTCTAACAGACCACTTAAGAATACCAGCTGGAAATCTTTGGAAGGCAAAATAGCACTGAATGATTTTCTTCAGCTTAGACTTGTTATTTTCTCCATCTCCTCATTGTAGCAAAAAGGAAGTACATTCTGATTCAGGTATTTCTTTAAATCTCTTCATTCACTCATTTAATCATTCTTCTCATTATCATGAAGCTGACCTCGACCAATGAGTTCATTAACAGATTTCATCTGCACTTTCTTCCTTCTCATCCTTAATATTTATTTAGATGCATCTCTTGACATATAACTACAGTGACTTCTACAGCAGCCCAGACAATATAGCTGTTAACTTCAGGGAATGAGACAGTCATGTAAACTGCTGGAAACACCCTTATTTCAAAACCTTCTGGCAAGAGGTTGCAGATAGTTTCACACTTCATTTCTTTTGACATGTCCCCAGAACCACTGCTGTGTGTATCTAGTGACAGTATTTGAAACCTCACATCCCAGCCACCTCCAAGGCTCTATTATACTATCTACAGTTTGCATGAAAAAGAATCTTTTTCTTTCTTTTTTTTTTTTTTTTTCCCCTGGAAACAAGTATTCAGTGTTTGTAAGAACACAGCTTTCTTTGCTCAAGAGTGGAATGAATGACCAGCAAAATGTGCTATAACAACAGAAAGAGAGTGAGCTGGAAGCAAGGCTCTTGAGAGTTAGGAGGACACTGATTGCATTCTTTATAGAGTAGGATCTATTTTTTCCCTTCAATTTTTATGTAGAAAATATCTAATGCATTAATTTCTGCAGTTTCTGGTTATATTAAAATAGTCTCCTGGTTTGTGCTTTCTTTCATCCTGTTACAGTCTTCCAAGTTTGTTTTTTTTTTTTTTAAACCCAAAAACAACAATATAAAAAAGCCAACATTTTCCTGTTCTTTCTGCTCATGTGTCTCGGATTTGTATACTCACATTGTCCTCCAATATGGTAACTCCCACATCCCCTTTTCTTTCATTCAAGTACAATGGGATCATATATACACACTTGTTTGTTTGTTTGTTTTATATTTTGCTGATAGAAAAATATAATTTACTTTCAAAGAGTGGAATAAGTCCTTACTCTCTTCTTACAGAGCAGTCATTCATTCCCACTTGAAGTGATCAATGACTGATTGATTTATTACGTTGAGGCTTACCTATATGTATATAAGTACTCTTTCCCAGCCCCAACTAGAAAAAAATCCCACCAAGAACATAAATATCTGTTTAAAAGTCTGTAGCATGAGACTCAGGGAAGGGTAATAGGACTCCGTTTCTATATCAATAAATAACAAGCAGTAAGTAAATAACAATGTAAATATTTCCCTTGAGCAAACTTGGTATAATTTAAGTGCAGAAAATAGAGAACAAATACTGGAATGAATACAGACTAGTTAATTAAGGATAATCATTCCGGGGGAAAAATATACACACAAATTTTCTTGAACTATGCAGGATGCTGAAGACAATTTGAAGAGACAGTGGGTAAAAAGTCTACTTAGGAGAGAAGAGAATGAATCATTTGAAATTTGCAGTGAATTTAGTGAAGTGTGTAGTCCCATGGGCTAAAGAGATGTGAAGAGAGATAGCAAGGTTGACTGCGAAAAAGAAAGAACTGGACAGTGAAGAGTGTCATGGGAATATTGAGGTAAATTCTTTTAGCAACTAACAAAGAACAGAAAGGAAAAAAAATAACACAAACTCAAGTGTATCCAAAATCCTGTTATTTAATTTACATTTTTTACCTGATTCTGAAAAAAAAAAAAAAACACAACAAATCCAAAAACCTCCCACAAACAAAACAATTGAGAATATTCGACATTAACAGCCAAAATGTCACAGTATATCTTTCAAGCATAGATTCTGAAAAGTAGAAAATATCTTTCCATTAGTAAAGACAGATAAAAGAAGAGTTAATTCCTTCAATAGAAGCAAAAGCAGGAAACATCAAGTAGGCTCAGAGATGTGGCATCACTTCAGCCAATGGTGTAAGAAAAGCAAAAAGTAACAGACATTATGTGAGAGAAATAGCCCTTCTGTGGTAATGTCTCTTCTGTATTCAAACAATTCAATTTCTTTTCTCAGAGGCAAAGAGACATATTTCTTTAAACGCTTTCTCAAACATCAAGCATCAGCTACACCGTGCAAGGCTTCAGACAACATGCATTTATCCAGGACAAGCACCCATCAATGTGAAAATGATCTTATTCATCAAACCTGTTAAATTACATCTTCACAAAACTCTGTGCTGCCATCTCCCTGTTTCCACATGGATGCCAGTTCCTCCTATTCCTTCTCTCTCCCATCTGATACAGGCTGGAGAGTCCCTTCTCACTGTATCTATTCCTTCTATCTCTGAGAGTAATATATTTGCTATGAAAGAGGGGACACTAAACAGAGTGCAACTCACATCCTATTCAACGCCACTGCTTCCTTATGTTAAGGTATCCTATTTCTCTAGTCTTCCAAAAGAATAGCAGGGAAAAGAAAAGATGTTGCTATGAAGCATGTTTCCAGAACATCAAAATTTTAAAATAGATTAAAGATAAAGAATTATTTCTAAGTCATGTTTGAAAATTTCTAATTGAAAATTATTCAGCAGTTACTATTTCAGTCAATCTTTATTGCATTACATTGTGATGGAGAAAGATACTTATGCACTCCTGAAGAATTCCTTCGTTCAGCAGAAGCATCTGCAGGAAATATCAAGTAGGCACAGAGATGTGACATCACTTCAGCCAATGGCATAAGGAAAGCAGCTACTTCAACATTGCTGTGCAGTTCCAGTGTCCACTCTTCAAAGAAAACGTTAAAAATCCCAGGAGAGATCTACACAATATATTGAGTCTGGGGAACACATTTTATAGTGAGAACTGAAGAGCATCAATCTATTTTGGCTATAGAAGTGGATAAGTCTAATGAAAATTTAAACAAGGTTAAAACTTCTGATAGACAATTCTTTCAGTGAGCTGAAAAACAACATTGCAAGGTCTGCCAGCCAGAATCTAAACCAAAGCCATCAGAAAATAAATAAAAAACATTTCTTAAGCTAGTGAAAACATCAAAACATTCTGTTCTTAAATCTTTGATTCTCTGAATTTAATGAACATTTGTGAAGTTTTGAATAAATATTTGCAAAAGTAAAAAAATGACAGCTTAAACCTGAAAAAAAACCTGAGCAAAGAACAAGTACCTTCTCAGCAGTGCTGCATTATTGGGAGAAGATGACTGCATGAATAAGGGGCAGTACACAAAAGGTTTCATAAAATTTCCATCTCATCTGCATGAGGAGTTCATACAGCTTGACTATAACAGTGAAAAAAGAGATATATGAATAACCTAAGCCTGAGAAAAAAGTAAATGGAACTTATCTGTTGCATCTGTATCACAAGCTGTATGATTAGACAGAAAGGTTATAACACAAGGAAAGAAAATTAAATTGTCTAGACTCTTTCATCTTAATTCTTCCCTTACTCTGAAATCTGCTTTTTCTAATATTTAAAACACCATATTTGTCAAAATAACCAGTACAAAAAAAAAAATCAAGTACTCTGAAAAAATACTTTTAACAAAGACTTTAAAACAACTACATTAGTATTCAAGCAATACCTCACAAAAGCTGTGTGACACGATTTGAATTCCATAAATCATACACAAAAATTTACATAATTATCAACATTTGCATTTTACAGACATTACAATGAAAATCAGTTTACAGAATAACTGTTGAAAATTTTTCCTTGTTTCTGATTTTGTAATTCAGTACTGTAAATGAATTTTTATGATGTTTATTTGACACTGTTTTTGATGTTTCCTTTCTTAGTTTTTTTCACCCAACCTATCTCTTATTCCTGTTGCAATATTTGCTTTCATTTACACTCCTTTCAGCCACCTTAACAGGATTTTATATCTATAAAAATAATTGTAAAACTAAAAGCAAGCTCATATTTTATAGATTTTTTTTTTTGCAAGACAAGGATTTGAATTTTCGTTTTTCTATTAATAATTGTATTAATTTTAGTGGACTATTGTCAGTGGAAAGATGAAGATAAGCTGCAAATACAGCCTTTAAAGATATAATCATCTGTTTGTAGCCATTTTCTTCAAAATAGCAGGATTTGGGAGTTAAAAGGACAAGTTATATCATGGAGATTTAAAAACCAAGGTTAAACACCTTTCAGTCTTTAGACGGATACTACTACTTTCTCCTTCTTAAAGGCTTTCCAGAAGTCTACACTCAGATATCTGACATCTCAGATGTCCAATATCTATTTCTGTTGCAGCCTGCACTTCAACTAATGTGACTGCCTATTAGTAGTTCTCTAATAAATAGATTTCATATAATCTGATTACTGTTACTGACAAAATGCTCAAGCTCCTCAAAGTTGACTAACTTCTTTTTAGCCTCTACTAAAAGCATCTGAAAGTCATCTTAAAATTGCCATATCCTGCAGGTTCATTAAATTTATCTGATACAATTTTTATAGATTGCACTTCATGGAATATGGTAGCTTTGTACTTTTGCTTTCAGTGTGTACATATAACTAATGAAAACTTAATAAAGCTAGAATTTGCCATTTGTCAAGGCAGCAGTTACCAACTTTCAACCTTGGTTCTTCCTTTGTGTTCAATTCTCTGGATTTGACTGTCCTCATATATACACCCCAGCAGCACAAGGAGATGGAAGTTTTAAGTCAGTTCATTACAGAATGACTTAGTCACTGCTTCTTCTCAGAGGGAGGCCCCCTCACACTTCCCACTGCTACACTGTGAGGTCAGTCCCATGGGAAATAGTCCTTCACAAACTTCTCCAGTATGGGTCCTCCCATGGAGTGCAGCTATTCACACACTGCCCCAACGTGTGTCATTCATGGGGAAAATGGGGAAAACGGTCTTTCAGAAACAGACTGGTCCAACATGAGCCCCCTATAGGGCCAAAAGTCCTGACACCAAACCTTTTCTGGCATAGAGAGACAGCCTGCCTCACCATGGTCTACACCACAGGTCACAAGGGAGAAGTCTTTCTTTCAGGGCCTAAGCACATCCTCTCCCACCTCCTTCTCCACTGACCTTGGTTTCTGTAGAGATGCTTTGACATTCTCACTCTTTGTTGCTGCTGCAGTTTAGCAGCTGCACCACAACTTCTTCCCCTTCTCAAATATATAGAGGCATTATCTCCATCACTAATTGGCCAGACCTTGGTCAGCTGCAGCTCCATCTTAGAATTGACTGCTATTAACCCTTATCAGCTACAGGAGTAGCTTCTAGTAGCTTTTTGTTTAAAGAAGCCATCTCTGTAGCACCCCACTACCAAAACCTAGCCACACAAAACCACTACACCAACAAAGATTAAGATCAGAAGATAGCTTGATCTACTATTTCCAGACAGGAAAACAAAAAAAAAAAAAAAGGACAAAAACAGTTCATTTGGATAGAGATGAGATGTTTAGTTTATATAAAGAAAAATGTCAGCTCTCCATAGAGGAGAAGATTTGGTCTTTTCATGGTTTCCTGTTGCTTTGATCCTGAATAATCTGTGGCCAACTGCATTCATCAGTCTGGGCTCATTCAACTGACATGCCCTTCTCCACAGGTGGTCATTCCAGCAAACATCATCCAACTATTTTGGAAAGGCAATAATGCTAAGAGAGCATTGGCAAGGAGACTCTGGGTGCTAGCAGATTTCGAACATGATAATGCTTATGAAATCTGATGTACTGGATGAATACTTACACTTTTATTTCTCATCTGAGGAACTCTATCATCATGCATACAAATATTCAAGTTCTGATATTAACCTTTACCAAGTTCTGGGGTAATGTTGAAAGATAAGATAATTCTAGGTAAAAACTTTGAAAAACTGGGCAATTCAAATGGACAGACCCATGTTTTAAATTTTAATAAGAACACTGAATCTGTTCATCACATACAGGTAAAAAAAGCTGAATATTTTGGCCACCAGACACAGAATGTCTGGCAATGCAAAAAAAAAATAACCTGTATTAAACTGGTATTTGTATCATTGGCAGAGATTCACTTTAACCAGTTTTAATAGCTGTATCATTAGAAAGTTAAGTTCCATAACTTTATTAACAATATCAGCATGCATGTGATTATTATATTCATAAAGACCCCCATAGGTCCTGAAACATATGAGCCAGAAAAAAGAAGAAAGACATCTAGACTCCATTTCAACATTAAAAAAATACCTAAATGTTACAAAGTAATGATTTATCTGTAACTATGATTTTAAGTATGTAATTCCCAATTACTACTGAAAGAAAAAAATGATCTTTTCAACAATCTAGCATATAAAACCTTGTAAAAAAAAATCTTAATAATCAAAGCACATCTGAATAAATATCTTGCCAATGCTTTTCATATTTCTTTCATTATCAAGTAATCCTGCATTTACTATGTTGTGGAGTAGGCACACAGAGGCCTAACTTTCATGTCATCTACCTGATACATCCCATGATAGGTACTGTCAGCTCAGGAAACCATAAATGATCTTAGACTGTCCCAGTACTTAAGGTATTAACTTCTGGCTTTTGGCAGGTCTCACAGGATCATATTCAGTTACATACTTAAGAGGTCAGATATTGCAAAGAGATGGCTCATGACTACTTCAAAAATTCCTAGTATACTCCTCAATAAAGGTGTTTAGCAATGAGATACTTCTAATGCTTTGTTAAAGGAAAATTATCTAATTCTGGATGCCTGTGCCTCTCTTCCCCGACTAAATCATTAAGAGTATGAATTCACATGGGTGTTGCAAGGACAAAAAGCTTTCAGGTGGGTAAATTATCCAGATCCTATGTTAACAGAAGCAATGCTCTCTTAAACAGATCATTAAGAACCACACCCAAAGTCTCAGAAATACCTCGAGATCTATCTTCTTTAAGATCCAAATCTGAGTCCTACGTAATCCAAGAAATGGATAGCTTTAGCATGCCGACATCTCTCCTGCTCTCTTCCTCTTCCCAAGGCCGGAAGGGGTATTTGTAAATGCAACAATTTCACTGGAAGCTGCTGCTTAGTGGGCAAGACCTAAGCAAAAGCAGTAGTTAGCAAGGAGATGCACTCCTAGAAGCACGCAAGAGGAAGCAGTGTTGACAAAATTATTTGCCTCTTCATTTAGGAGTGAGGAAGGGTCATTAGAAGACAGCATCTAAATACAGAGGTTTTATTTTTCCAGATTACTGGACAAAGAGTTAAGATGATGCTTATTAGTCAGTCCTAGAAATATCAGACCTAACCTGTACCATTAAAGATGTAAAATAGACATTACATGGATATTCACTTTTAGAAACTGAAGGAACTACTAGGTCTATGAAGGTAGCTCTCAAGGGGACAGACAATTATCCTCTTTTTTAAGGATTTTACACAGAAGAGCAAAAATCTGAGTATCTCTTGGGATGTTGCTACAGTCCTCCCTTGCGGAAGGGAGAATGCATACACATGCATAGTTTTGCCATCTCTGGCTTGTCTCCCAGCTGTATCTCCACATAGCCCACTTTAAAGCTGTATGATGATGCATTTTAAGAAACATTTCAGCTGTATCTTAGCTATACTTGTGCTAGGGTAATGTGCTATGCTCTACTCAGAGATGTTTTAAAACTGAATGAATTATCTTAGCCTTACATAGAGCTCCTTATTTCAAATCTAACCGAGAACATGAGCATATGTTGTCATAAGATACTGTAAAGCATTGTATGGGCTTCTATGAAGAAAGCTAACTTCAGCCCAGCCAGACTTGAACAGATGCACAAGTCATCAGCTGCATTTGCCTTCTGGCAGTGGTTGTTGCTGTTTCACTTCCTCATCTTAGAACAGCCCCAGAATTTTACCTAGGGATGGGTTTGCAACAGTACTAAGAGATGATCAGATTAGCACCATCAATTCCATTTTAAAACCATATATTTGCTACATTTCAGTTAAACTGAAGTCAAACAACTTCAAGACCTTTCATATCCAGCAACTGAATAGATTAAAACTGTTTGCACACTGTAACAAAATCCATTCCCTTACACTGTCAACTGTCAGCATGAAAGAATTTAGTATCTGTAGTGAGTGACTTATTGAAAATACTACCAGTGATTCTTTTCAAAAAAATCAATTCTTGATGATAATTTAAAAAAAAAAAAACCACACAACAAAAAGCCCACTAATTAAAAAGCCATAATGGCAAAATAAAGCTGGTCTAACAGGATCCTGGAAGAATCAATCACTATAATCTGCTGCCATAAACTCTATGGGAAGATTACAAATGTGATGCTTCAAATGAGGAGAAAATTCTTTTAAAATATAATTTGAACTTTACTTCCAAAATATCATGACCGTCATGATCCATCACCCACAATCACTGCCCAGACTTACAATAAATCAAAGCCATGATTCAGTGGTTACAATCAATCACGTAAGAGCAAATGGTGGGAACACTACTGTCATGTCCAGTACATGCATTTCAGATTATACATGATAGAGCTTGTTAATAGATGGTAATCAAAAAGCTGAGAATGAATGCACAGGACTAATAAAATCTTATACAACAACTAATTAAAGTAAACAAAATTAAAAGACAGAAAGCCACCCCAGAGCTTCAGTTGAAGCAAACCTACATTGCCTAAGGCATGTGGGAGAGAGTGATTATGTACAAATTGGAAATTAAAAGCTCACTCGAAAGAGATGTTACATGCCACTCTACTGGAGGAAGTAAATGACCTTGGGAGAAGTCTAAGCTGTTAAAGAATTATTCAGTTAGAAAAAAATAACTGATTTCCAGAATAAAATTTGGGGCTTT
The DNA here is from genome assembly GCA_013401255.1 of Urocolius indicus. Lineage (NCBI taxonomy): Eukaryota > Metazoa > Chordata > Aves > Coliiformes > Coliidae > Urocolius > Urocolius indicus. The sequence continues at coordinate 188,043 of WBNH01005426.1, forward strand.
TTTGCAGGAGCCTCAGAAAGCTACGGTTCTGAGGATGAAATTTATATGGCAACCAAGATATCTATCTCTTTTTCGACACGTAAGAAAGATATACTCTCAGCTAATCATACATACAAACAAGAATTCAGTTAAAAAACATTCCACATCGTGTTTATAACAGAGTTTTGCTCTAAGAAAAGCCTATCTCAAAAGAAAATCTCACTAAAGATGACCAAAACCATCTAGAAGGAGATGTGTGTAACATCACTATAAATGATTTGCGAAGCTATTCCAGACAGATTATTTTTAATCAGTATTTCTATTTCAACAAGCATGTGTCTTACTATGAGAAAGCATTCTGACATTCTTAGTTGCTATAAGAAATCATCAACCTCTTACTTCTTATTGGATAGCTACCAAAAACAAGTTACTTTAATCAAATATCGTATGCAAAGACTCTACCACGATGGATGATTTTATACTTTCTCTTTCAAAATATAAATCTAAATTAATTGGAATAAATCTTCTTCACAGTCTGGCCATACAGTCCACGTAATCTATCTGAAGCCTTACACTTCCATGCAATAAATTCTGAGAAACAAATCATGAAGCACCATTTCAAAGCAAAAGTAGTATGGAGTTTTGCCTTCATTCAACATACAGATTGAAATTTTAATATAGAAATTGCTTTCATTTCTTGTGAAGAATTGAAATGGCTTTTCTCCAGTAAACTGTAGATGTCTATTAAACAAAGTTATGATGAGAACCAGAAGATGAACATTTAAATTCACTGTCAAGAGTTTTCATTTTGATTATAGCAATTTCCAGTTTAAAGGAAATTAATATCCAGGAAAGTATTTAAAATTAATCCTTCCCTTCTGAAGTAGCAATAAAATTCAGTTAGGAGTGAAATATTATTATTCTATTTCAAATCTTGTCATCTAAAATAAGAAAAGATTCAGTTGTGTATTTATTTGGTAATAACTCACCAGGCAGAGTAAGGTGCCAAAGTCCTTAACAGAGTTCTAAAATTTCAATTTTGGCTTTGCTGTTTTCCTTCATAAACTATAGATCAGTGATAATTATAGTGCCAGTCTAGTTCTACATTTTCTCTCTTCAAATTTCAAGTATAAATATCATTGAGGAGTATTACTGTATTTTAAGGTAGAAAGAAACTGCAAACCTTCTGTCTGCATAAAGGTCATCTTAACTTTTCCTTTTCTAATGCAAAATGAGACATTTGAGTACAGACAAAATACAAAGTTAAACATACCAAGAAGGCTAAATGCCATTTCAAGTCTGTCTGCAATTATTGCACACAATAAACATTAATATTAATAGGAGTTCAGGGAATCCAACAGAACAACTTGAGCCTGGACCTCCCATTATCTTTGCAAGGGCTGTTCTGGAAAAATTGTGCTTTTCATTTTAACTGGAATATGAATGTAAGAAAACTTGTTCTCCAAAGTGATACATGCTCATAAAATTACTTAAGCAAATTGGCATATTCCAATAAGACATTTTACTGCGGACAAGTCTTAACATTTCTGACCTAACTGAATGCTATGCTGTCTTCCAGTATTTTTCCCATGTGGCCTTACATTCATCCTCTTCTCTCTGATAGAACTACAGAAGATGAGTTCGAGTCTCTTTCCCATATACTTTAATATCAGTACACTGGGTCAGTTAAATAGCTGTTGCTTCATAACTTTGTTACTGTCTGTTCCTTCCTTTCCATCTTGTCAATACCATGAGTCTCTTCTGTTTGGCATTGAATATGGACTCTTTCAAGCTTTCCTAACACATACCACGTATTTTGCAGTTTGCACAAAATGTTGATTATCTTCCTGCTAGATTGTTGAGGTTGTATCACCCCTGTGAGAAAACTTTCAGCCATGCAAGTGACAGTCTGTTACAGCAATCTCAAAGCAATGTCCTTCCTCATGCTTCCCTCAATATTTTCCACTCTGCTTTTTTACATGTTACCCTTGCCATGCTTCACCAAAATCAGTAATTTTATCCACCAACTTGCTGCACTTTCAGGAAATTGAACTAGAACTTTATCCTATCTGGTCACAACATTTCTGCCATGAGTCTTGCTTGCAAAAATTGAGCATCCTTCATAAATTCTAGGAGAAATGCCATCATTAAGTACAGATGAGATTGAGCATGAAACCAGAAAATTAATACATTCAAATGTGTTTCATTTATTTCTATCTATGCATGCACATGCTCTCCCACATTTTCCTGTTACTGCAAAAAGTTGAAAAGACAGTCTGATAACAATGTCTGGGAACTGTGAAGAAATCTGAGATTAATAAAAGCTACCATAACAGCTAATACATAATTATTTCCGCTGTTATCAATCGCTACTGTTTCCCATCCTCCACGAAGCACTGAATGGTAAGACATCTGAACTGTCTCAGACCCCAGAAGTAGCCCAGTGCCTTCCTTTCAGCTTTTGCCACTTCTGACAGTGAAAAGATCAGAATGGTTTTGCACTGCAGCATTTAGACCCATCATCAGCAAGGTGTAAACTCAGTAATGATGCGCTCAGGAGTGTATCCAATTCTAAGGCAGTGAAATTCATGCAAAAGTACGTACAAACTCATTTCACTAATCAAAGCTGCCTTAAAAGCACCATGGATGTGATTTTCTGTGACACACTAGCTCTTCAAAGTTCACACATATCCACTTTTAAAAATAACACACAGCAATACGAAAAAATAAAGACTTCAATTCGAAAAATATGCTGTACAGTATAAAAAAGACATCTCTCTGCTAATGAAAAAGACACCTTAAGACCTTTAATCTCCCCTCAAGTCAGATGCCATGATTCTTTCACTGTCTTTCCAATATTAGATAGAAAAAGAAAATAAAGCTTAAACTGTACCACTAGAAAGGCTTAACTATTGTCTGCTTTTTGCCTTACTGACTTTGGCTCAGCATGTAATTTCAAGTGGATTGTTCCTGAAAATGGCCCTATGTCTACAAACTACTGGAAGGAGATCTTTCCTCTAACAGCAATATAATAGTATTAGATATAACTAACATTGAGCTGCTTTGTTTCTCAGGCTGCTCTGTAGGCAGCCACAGTTCACAATGACTCCAATCTCACCAAGTAACCAACTCTCTTCTTACAGAATCAAATATGCATCTATTAACAATCCTAGCCCAGGAAGGCTGCCACTGACACACTTGGCTCCATGCTTCCTTTATTCATTTAATTATTTAAGGAAAAACATATAGGTTAATATATTCAGAGCTCACCACTGATGTAAGCATTTTTAATAAGGCTCCTTTATATTTGATTTTTAAACTATATATCTTTAAATGCTTTATTTATACAGAAAAGCACTGCACAGCCCAGGAACTCTGCAACTAGCTAATGATTTGAACTGAAGCATTTATGCTGACCTTGTCACCATGATATTCAGCACAAACTCTAATGATTTCTTCTTATTTTGCTTATTTCAAGCATGCTGGTCCAATATTCACAGAGCAAACTCCTGAATATCTTGATCCTGTCTTCCAAACACTTAGTTCTACAGTTTCCATTGATTTTAATGAGACTAATACATTCGAAAATTTAGGCAGATGTTTGAAATTCTGGGGCAAAGATCACATGCCTGAGCACATCCACTCTTACTGCTGGCTGCAAAAGAGTCTGTAAGCATGTAACAATTTGTCAAAAATTCTAGAAACACCCACTTTGAAGTACATAGTCATAAAGATAAATATGAATATCCTACAGGATTCAGTAAACTGTAGTAACAGTGATAATATTGTTTTAACCCTTCAGTGTAGCATGATGCACAGGCTTCCTAAAGAAATTGGTTTATACTCTCCATTCTTTCCTCCCCATTCCACCACCTCAGGCTCCACATTGTTCAAGCTCTACCACCTTGCAGGTGCCGACTAATGCTCCCTCAGCATATGGCAGATACACAAGGGCTAAATCAATCTTCTCTTTTTCCCTGTGTCTTTCTCTAAAATCCAGTCAGAACTAATAGAAAACTACCAGTTTTGCACTATCCACAATACCAGCTTACCTTGCAATGTCTTTGGAACGGTCAATACCATTTCAAGAACAGGGACAGTGTTATATAGTCACCTCTCCTGGCACACCTACAGGTATGACTCCACGCACACTCTCCTAACTCAATGCACTCCACTTCCCTATGTAGTACTGCCATGCTTCTGATGTGCAGCATGCAGAATGGCAGTTCACAATTATGCTTTCATCTTTATTATTTTTATGACCTTCCATGGTAATGAGGGAAGGCACAAACCCAGGAGAAAGGGTGTGGAGGGGAAAAGAAATATATGCAACTTCTGCCACATTAATTTCTTTTTAGGCTGGTGGAGAGTTTTAAAAAAATAATTAAACAAACATGATTCATTTCCTATTATTCACTAGGAGATCCATTCAATTACTGCTCTATCAGTACAGTGGGGCAAGGATAGTTCTCAGACATAGGGAAAGGTCAATCTGATTTCTAATTCTAAATTCTGCCTGATACTTGCTTTCAGATTGTTCTCTTCCAAAGGCAACAGCAAGGAACAGAGACACAAGTCCAAAATGCAGCCTTGCAGTTGAGGACTTACTCCAGGTAAGAGAAGAGCTGTAAATTAAAAATATATTTTTTTAAATGGAGTATTATGTGGTGTTTGCCATTGGAAATAAAGTTTATTTGAGGAGCTTGGCTCCATACACAAAACAATCTTTCCAGTTTCCTAGCTTGCTTAAATATGATTATTTGTTCTGGTCTACTGCATACAAGCTAATGACGTCTATGGGTATGCACTAGTCTCAATAACATGCAATGGGACTTGCAGCGTGGAGAATTAACAGAAGAAACAAACTAGCAAAATATTCTGTGAAGGCATATTTTATACCTGGATGAAAATCTTCAGTTTTCATCCAGGTATTTCAATTGAAATTTTTATACCTGGATGAGGGGACAGAGTATACTCTCACCAAGTTTGCTCATGATATCAAACTGGGAGGACTGGCTCATTCCCTAGAGGCTGTGCTGCTATGCAGCAGGATCTCGATAGAGAGGAACCTCATGAGGTTCACCAAGGACAAGTGCAGTCCTGGATCTGGGGAGGAAGAACCCCATGCACCAGTACAGGCTGGGGATTGACCTGCTGGAGAGCAGCTCTGCAGAGACCTGGGAGTGCTGATTGATAACTAAACATGAGCCAGCAATGTGCCCTTGTGGCCAAGAGGGCCAATGACATTCTGGGATGCATCAAGAAAAGTGTGGTTGAGGGAGGTTCTCTGCCCCCTCTATTCTGCCCTAGTGAGGCCTTATCTGGAGTATTGTGCCCAGTTCTGGGCTCCTCAGCTCAAGAGGGACAGAGAACTTCTGGAGAGTCCAGCACCAAGTCACCAAGATGCTGAGGGGATTGAAGCATCTTCCTTATCAGGAAAGGCTGCGGGAACTGGGGCTGTTTAGTCTGGGGAAGAGGAGACTGAGGGGGGAATCTCATGATTAAATGGTGGGTGTCAGGAGGTTGAGACATCACTTTTTTTCTGTTGTATCTGGTGACAGAACAAGGGGTAATGGAAACAAGCTGGAAAGCAAAAAGTTCCATTTAAACATAAGAAAAATCTCTTTCACTGCTGAGGTGAGGGAGCCCTGGCATAGGCTGCCCAGGGAAGGTGTGGAGGCTCCTTCTCTGGAGGTCTTCAAAACTCAACTGGATGCATTCCTGTGTGACCTGATATAGATGGACCTGAGGGTCTTGGACTAGATGATCTCTAAAGGTCCCTTCCCACTCCTACCATTCTATGAAAGGGTAGGCAAGAAAAAAACAAAATAATTTTATTTTCTATTTCCCTAAATCCTATAAGGAATTTGCCTTGTGGTGGGTCTTCCCATATTGGGAAGGAGATGGAAATTTGTCTCTTACAAATCTTTTACATCAAATGCTGTAGATTGCAGGCTTAGGGGTCAACCTCTAAAAAAACTAAGACACACAAAATGGATAAATAACCCCACAGGTTATTGCTCAGAGACAGAGAACAGATACACCCAAGTAACAAAAAATGTACTTGCAATTTAGTAGTTGTTTCATGAGTACTCGTATATTTCTGTCTTGGGACAGAGGGGTGTGCTACAAAATGAAAGGTCAAGTTGTTCTTCATCACTGTTGATTGAATCAGCATAGAAATCCATGGATAAAGACCGAACTGTGGAGTCAAACACTACTTTACCTTCTGGATTTCAGTTTCTGAAACCATCTCCAGCCCCCACCAACACAGCCTCTGCTCTGTTTAGTGAGCTTCATCCTTGACCCCTGCCCCTCCATAGCTTCCTGGCCCCTCACTCTGCCTCCTGGTCGCACTTCAGTATAAACTGCCACTCTCACATCCCAACTCACCTTTGTCCCACAGCCCATCATGACTCACAAGCCAAAACAGATAATTAAAATAGGTACTATTATCTCTGTATAAGATGAACTTGCTTTTCAAGGAAAGAAACTACTTGTGTTAGCATCATTAGCATGATAGATCAAAATCAAACATAAGGCCCTACCTAGCTCCAAACTTCCACAGTGCTAGTCATGTTTAATGTTATCATTTAGTAGGTAATCCATCAGTATTTAATTTCATATATTTATGTATTTGATCAAATTTATATTTTTTTTACAACATTTAGATTTTGGACAGTGAAAGATGCAAGAATAGTACTGACTTCAAACAGAAGTAGGAAACAAGCACATACCATTTGACAGGTACAAATTATATACATAGTTTTGTAAGCTCTGCCCTGATCTCTCTTTATGCAAGCGTGGCAATTCTCCTTTGAAGTTAGCAGACGGCCCCCTACAGAATACACTTGAAGCAATCAGAGAAAAAGCTCCTGTGTTTTGACAAGATCATATGTGTATGTTGCCTTGTATAAAATGTCTTAAACGACTCTATTCAGAGTATCTTATCTATAAGGTTACACAAGTCACCCACACAATGCAGCAGCTTTTCAGGGGGCACTTAGACTAAAATAAAAATTGATAAAACCTTTTTAAACTGTACAAAATAGGAGTTACCAGATGCAGCTCCCCAGCCTGGCAGCCAGGAAGGTCGTGATTGATGGGGTGTTTAACAGGAAACGTCATTTCACTGTCTAGTCTGAAGGGCTGCAGCGACAAGCAGCCAAAACTCTGCCCTCAGAAGACAAAACCCATCAACTCCATTACACAGCTTTCTTCTCCAGTTCACAGAACCAAAGTCTCACTGAGTTTATCAAAACATCTTCTCTGCCTGGCAGGCTGGGATACATATTAGAGACTACTGGCAGTTCAAGGGAAACATAAATAACAAACAATTTAACCTAAAATGATATTTAAGGGCTTTAAGTATTCCCTAAGCATTTAAGCACAGTTTGGTTCTTAAATTATTAATATTGTAAAGGACATTTTCACAACAATTTTATCTGATTTAAGAGGCAAGCTGCAATCTTCTGCTGCTGCTGATTCCCTCCCCTGTAGTTACACTCCTGTATTTTGACACAGTCATTATTTTAGCCCTAACCAATAACGTCACTGAGTGACATCTATGAATCCAAGTGAGAAATATATAACAGCAGTCCCTCATTATATCAGCACAAAACTTTGGAAAAGGGCTAGAGAAATTATTTTCTTTCACATTTCAACCCATATCAATCCTTCAGCCCACTTAGTCTTGACCTTAATCCCAAGTTTCACATTAACCCTCTGTATCAAAGTGCTACTGTTGTGTTGTCCAAGATTAGAGGAAACTACCAAGTTTCAAGTGACTGTTTCAAAAGTCATGACTTTGATCATTGCTCCTCAAATCTCAGATAGGAAAAAAACAAGATGAGAGCATTTAAAGATTAAAGTTTCCCTCTTACTCCCCAAATAAACACATCAGAAATAACTCTAACATAAGCTGCTACAGTGTTGTTATCCATGGCTCAGGTTTGACCCACAAAGATCATTTTTTAGGTAAGTACAGAGTTTATTTATTCACCTCTATGAAGGGTCAAACACATGCTTAGTGCCAGGTTAACTTTCAATATGAGAACTTTTACTAAAAGGAAAACTCCCAAATGTATCATTAAGCCTATGCCATGTACTTCAAATATTAGTGTTAATCACTGTCGTGTAAAGACACGCCAATATTATGTATTGCCAATAAAAAATAGCATGTTTGGTGCTGCAATTGAAAATGCTGAAAGCATTCATACACCTATCTATTTCTAAAAACCAGTACACAGATCACATACTTAGACATTTGAAGACTACAGAATTTTCTAATTCACAACCAGTTTTTTAAAGGAGTAAGGATCACCTGAGTCAGCAATCGCCTCAGTAGTAAAACTGTTAGAAAAAATTGTACAAGCTGTTCTAAACTTGCCCAATTATCAGAAGATTCCTGTATGCTCTTTGTATGAAAATAAGCTAGAGCAAACGCTTAACCCAAGGTTTTCATAGCACAGTGAAACAGTGCTATTAAGTTAAATGTCAACAACTAAAACCAATGAATATAAGGAAAGGGAAAAAAATAATCAAAGAACCACTTAGAAATCAACAGCAGCAAAAATTAAAATGCAACCTCATGCATTCACACACCCTTGGGTGTCTTTAATATTAAAACTAAACAGTGCTGAAAGCAAACTGAAAAGGGTTTTAACTTAGACACAAGCAAAATACAATATGACTTTATTGCATTACTTGCACTGCAGTGCATCATAGACTAGATCTCTATGTGCTACTGGATTGTTTAATTTAATTGCTTCAAAGTTAAACCAATGGTAATAATTTTAGTCCAGCTGTAAAACATGGAACCACAGTTAAATCAATAAACACAATCATCTTCTATGTCTAGAAAAATCTCAAACTATGAAACATCATCTTTCCTGACAGATGTATACTTTCCACATCAAATTAGATCTCTACATAATGTAGTCTTTTATAAGAGACCTTGTTTTAGCATTTAGGAAAGCAGTATATAAATATTTAGCATGTCTGAACAACACACAAGTCAAATTTCACCAAACAGATGACTGGAGAGCTTAAACAAACAACAATGGTCATAAAATTTGTTTTTCTTTCTTCAAACCAATACATTCCTCTCCACATCCTACTCAAATACATCAATTAGATTATCTGTGTTTGAACACACAAACTTCTGTACATTTTTATGCAGTGCTTACATCTGCTCAGAAAACTTCAGTTTAAAACACGAAGAGGAAAAGAGTGAAGATTGTGTTGCACTGTAAAAAGTGTACGTGATATCCGTGTACCACTTTATGGTGGTCAATGAAGCACTAAGTATTCCTCTAACACATGCAATAAAGAAACATCTCTAAAGGCCTTTGCCTTTAATATTATATCCTATCATGTCATCTAGGCAAGCATATGCTCCTTTTCAAGTGTAATTATTTGTACTCACATCCATTTTAACACAACAACAGAAAACTCTACCTTCAATATGAAAGGGTGAATGAAATAATATTGACTGTACTTACATTTCTGAATAAAACCAAAAATGGAGTATATCTCAGTCTCATTTCTACTTAACATATGATAAAAAAAAAAATTGGTTTGTTTGGGATTTTATTAATTTGCTTGTAACAGAGTTCTTTCAACCTGCTTTTTTTTTTTTTTAACTTCCATGTTTTCTCCATCTTTTGTGCTTATTAGAAAAGCTGTACTTGGGTGTGCTATCTCTTCTTTCTCTGGTTAATACCTTACAGTGTTATTTACAATTCCAAACAAAAATAAAAGTTTATTGGGTTGTATTGTAAAAACCTTGCAATAAAATAACCTCACCTGACGATAAACATTATGCCTAGCTTTTATTCCTCTCCAGATTTTTACAAGATTCCTGTTCATGCCCATTCAAAATCATGCCAGTAAATACAGCTGATAGTGAAGATTAATTCTTTTGTTTCTAGTAGCTGGATAACATTTTTATTTAAGTAAATTATGGTGTGCAAGTGATCTATAAAACGGCTGACTTTGTAGCAGTATCATTAAGTTGGAAAAGTTTCAAAAGCCAACATCCAATTTTGTATTTCTTTCCAGTTTGAACTGTTATTTCCAAACTTTTTTTTTTTTTTCGGTATAACGACCAAGTGGGACTCTGTATTTCTTTCTCTGAGAAGCAACAAGTTAGTGAACCACTGAGTAGCTCTATGCACTAGGGAAGCTTCTCCACTGCAAGGGTGATGGAGCACTGGAACAGGCTGGCCAGATGGGTTGAATGTCTCCTTCTCTGCAGACATTCAAACCCCACATGGACGAGTTCCTGTGTGACCTACTCTAGGTGGTCCTGCTCTGGCAGGGAGGTTGGATTGGTTGATCTTTCGAGGTCCCTTCCAACCCTTAAGATTCTGTGAAAACACAGATCAATGCAAGGATGTTAGTATTTTCCTAAAGAAAGGCTTTGAAATAAAAGGAAAAAGGAAAAAAAAAAAAAGAGGGGGGGGGGCTGGGGGAAGCTAACGTCTGACGTCTTTGCTCTCTTCTAACTTGTATAGCTACAATAAGCCATTTGTTATTTAATATTCTGTAGCTGGAAATCTTTGGTGTTTGTTACTCGGTGTTTTAAAGAATCGTTTTACATTTTGGAGCTCCTCTTCACGACTATGGCAATTGAATTTTCACACTGGAAGTTACTTTGACAACTGGCATAAATTTCTTTCACTATGGCCATTGGCCAGATCCACACAATCTCCAGCCTCTCCCCTGCACAGCAAAAGTATAGAGGTAAGTGGGTACAAAAAGTTCCATGGAGAAAGCTTAGTACCAGATCATGTTGCCCAAGATGAACACAATATACTCTGTGGCCTGTCCTTTCAAATCATACAATAATTTATACTGTGCTTGCATGGGATCCAACTTAATAAAGCAAAACTAGCATCTTGTCATATTAAAAACTGATACAGACGTTTAAATTTATTTAAAATGGGTATGACGTAATCTTATTTCATGAAACTACTATTTTTTGTAAATGTGACTGTTATTTTCAGACTAGGTACCGTACAAAAGCTTCTCATGCCTGTCTTAGATCTTACAGGGAACACTGTCATGTGATGGCTGAGAGTGAAAATAGAAATACCAGTAGTCGCACACTTAAAATAACTGACAGCTGTGACCATTTGTCTTCCTCCTTAAATCAATTCTATTACACACAATGTCAGGATTAGCCCTTCTCCCCACACCTTTCTTCTTTAGTATTGCCACAGAATAGCAAGCTTCCACTTGCACAGCCATCACCAAAAGAGACACAGAAAAATTCATGGCTTGTATCTTCTTTGAAGCACAATCACCAGTTTTACCAGGAGTAAAGACAAAAAAGATCTGAAATTGCTGAGAGTTCAGATTTTAAACCATGTTCTGAAGGTATTTAGATGTTTAATTTAAATGTTCTGGGAAATGACAGAGCACCTCAATGAGCAAAGAAATACATCTGTACCTCATTTATGAACCAAAGGGAGTTATTACTTGGACCTTTTAACTTGTGCCTCTCAACCAGTAGTTTCTGTGGTTCTTGAAACAAACAAACAAAAAAAGCACAGTAAAACAAAACCTAATGAAATGTTGCTATCTGTTACATATCTTTAACTGAAGCTTTTGATGGTCAGACATATTAGGAGCAATTGAAACATCTTCAATAGGTGTATGACGATAGTCAAGATAAAGCACAGGGCCTGCAAGTGACCTCTGCCTGTTCTATAGTGGTCTAATAGAAAATAATGTGGAAAGCCCATTCCAGATACCACAGGGACCTACAAATAGCACTAACCACCTAGTTTTAGGTACAAAGTTACCACGTCCATATTTTCATAGGTTTTGTGAAATCATATATTATTCCTTTCTGACAAAGTATATGGATTTACATGTATGCAACAAAAGTAAAGAGCAAGCTTTGCTTACTTTTCTTTGGCCACAGACATGGAGTGATAAAACAGTAATAAGTACTCATAATACCCTTGACATTGTCTAAAGTCAGGAAAAGTCACCCAAATGTGGTAACATAAATATGGTAACTAAGAATTGTCAAAAAACAACTCATTACTCAGAAGCTAAGCTTTTCATACATGACATATGACATGATTTCCCACAACTACCCAATTCGAATTCGGAAGATGTTTTTGATACAAGCACACCAATGTATCTTTTGTCTTTGCTTAGTAAAAGCATTTGAAGGCTGTTAAATAACCCAACGAAGCTACTGTAAATCTTTAATATTTTTGGAAATTCATACTCAAATCTATTATTGGAAGTTCAAAAATACCAATAAGCTTCATAATCACCAGAAGGAAAACTGTGATTCAGGTGAGTAGCCATACTAACACTGTAAAGGTAGGCTAGCTGTGAGCCTTCTAAAGAAGGGTAAAATACATGAAAGATTTTTAAAACAGTATAGACATGTTTTTAAACACAACACAGGTAGAGAGGAAATTGCAATTTTTTTTTGTCAAGCTATGAAGTGATTAGCAATGGGATCATTATGCAAAGTGTAACTTCTTACCTAGTATTTCACAAAGTTACAGAAAGAGATAAAAGACAGTATTTTCCAATACAAATCTGAAACTACTGAATATTGGCATCTAGAATACTAGGATTCTATTTCTGGAACAGGATTAAAAAAAAAAAAAACCCTCAGTAATTTCTTCCTTAACAACAGGCAAAGAGAAGAATGAAAAAATTGGGGCAAGTAACTCTTTTTACAACTATGAGTTTCTCTTCATATTGTGAACACGTTTAATGTGCTCTCACACAGAAGTCACCCTTTAGGAACCACAACCCCTTATGCAAAGATAGACAGAGCGCTCTCAGTGATCAATGAGAAACAAATTACAAGCAACACACCCTGAAATGAAACCCTGTCCAAATTACCAAATATACATCATACCTCCAAGCTCAAGGTACATTTGTGTCAAACATCACAACAAATTAAGAATTCTGAGTCCAACAGAACCTCAGTTCACAGAGCCACAAATGGCAAAGCTCCATTCTATATGTCACTGCTTGATTAAACAGTGATATTAATCATGCAGCTGAAGTACTCTCCAATTAAAGGGTACATGGAAATCAGAATTAAGATGGTGATGGAGAAAACATGCTGTCAATTAATAATGGTAAGCAAGGTACAGCTAGTGATTTCCAACTTTCAGAATAATACGATATTTTTTCTGAGTATATTCAGAAAATAAATTACTGGGGAAATATAAATTTACTTTTTATCAGAAAATAAACCAATTATATATAAAATTTTTGAGTTATAGTCTCCCCACTTGTCCCTTCACTGGGAAAAACACATTTTCCAAATGTTTAAACTTTCAGGGTCTCATTAGATTCCAAAGCAGAAAATATTTCTCCCATGACACAGGAAAGTATAGCAAAGTTGTCACTCTTAGATTTGCTACTCTTTAATGAAAGAACAAGTACAGGAAGGTGGAGAAAAAAAGTTGGAATACAAATCTAAGTAGGGTAACTACCACAAATCACTCCGTTTCTATCTATATGAACCCATCTTTCATTGTCTCACTACATGGTATAGATGTACTTCATAGGCCTGTTTCTTCCTAAAGGAAAAAACACATTTTTTACAGTGAAAGAGAGGAAAAGAGTACATTCTAGACTGGATGACAATCAAGTTAAGACAGAAAAAGAAATGCTGAATTTTCTTGTTAGTTATACACATCTTCTGAATTCCCTGAGTCTAAACATTCAGAATCTAACTCTAGCTGCAGTCCTTTGCTAATTTTATTGAAAGCAGCCTCTTGGAAAGAAAAATTAAGGGTTTTTTTCTCCTCAGCAGAGTCATTTCTCATTTTCATACTTTGATGATTGCTTTCTTAATGATTCAAATCTGAATTGAAAAGAAACTCCTATTCAGTTAATTTCCTTCTGGTACCTCTGTAGCACTTGTTTCTGACATAAAGGTAACTAAGATGTGTATCTGCACAAAATGAGGACAGTAAATATATGAAAATAATAACAAAGCATGACCCTAAGCCCGGTGGTTTACTCCTGTTAGTCAGAGAGCAAAGAGATAATAGACACAAAAAAGAAGTACTTCTCCCCTAAGCTTTATGATAGTCTGAGCAGACAGTTTGAGTAATTCAATACGTTGAGAAGTTGGCATTATTCATGTTTTACTATTTTCAGGTGGGTCATTTTTCTAATCTAATCAGCTAAACTTTGTCTTTTGAAATCGCTTTCAGAACAAGCAATACATAATTCTCAATATTCATTCCACAAGACATGTGTCAGCTCAGAAAATCTGTGGATAATACAAGATGAATTGCTGCCAGGCTAAACTGGGAGCCATCCTGCATGGCAGTGGCAGAACTGTCTAAAGGGCAACATATTTGAAAAGAGATCCTTCTCACAGATGGACTTCATCTTAAAAGCCTTTCCAACCTAAATTGGTTCTCTGATTCTAATATTGTCAGTATACTCTAATTGTGACCTTAACAATTCCGCCATCCTGGGCTTCTAGTTCTCTTGGGGTGACTTTCACTCAAAATTTATGATGAAATTTAAGCAAATTTGGGAGAGATGAAAGATGTTCAATTGACAGTAACGTATGTCAATGTTTTACAAAAGATCTGCAGGGGAAACGGGCAGGGCAATTGCAGCTGAAACAGCATGAAGTCTGTCTCATTTTTACAGATAAGCTTATTTTTGGGACAAAAGACTAGTTTCCTCTAATACCACATACTGGTTTCTCTAAATCAGGATTTGGAAGGTATTAGGCACTATGTAAATAGTCCAGCAGATTTTAACTCAACATGTTAATGGATGTAGAAGGCACACTGCCCTACCTATACACAAAAGGCAACAACATGACAGTAATTCACATTAATTCGTATTTTGCAAATCTTAGCCAACCCAGCTCCTACAGACCTTTCATGAAAATATCTGATCAGACAGCTGTTCATCAGAAAACTATCTTTCCAACCAGCTATTTTGCACTCATACATCAGCAATACAGTTTAATTACTATCACTGCATCTCAGTATGAAAAAGTGAGTACATTAAAAAAAAAAATCCATATTATTAGCCGATCTTCTCCAATTGGAAATTCAAAATGTATATATTCTGAGAATATATAAACATATTATCAACAAATCATGTACACTAAAACATTACTAGTAATAGCAGTGCATCCTCTTATGATGTTTAAAATGCACAACCTTGCATTTGTCTTCAAAGCCAGTGTAACTGGATTTTCTCTCTATACACTGTGCTAGAGAAATTCTTTTCCTTCTGTCATACTGGGACCTTAAAAAGTGATAGAAACTTCTCGGCAATCAAACTAACATAAATATCTCTTTCGTAAAGCATAATTTTCAATTCAGTGAGATTTTTACCTCTGATTTTTGTCCTTTAAAATGCATTGATTTCTCTTTTTTTGCTGACCTTCACAAGTATAAATGTCATTGCCAGATAAAATAATTGAATCCAATAATCTATGCACAGACTCAAGAAAAATCTTTCATTGATTTCAATGTGATATATTAACAGTCTAATAAGAGTCTATATTTCTTTAACAGACAAGTTTTTTTTCCCTTAGTCTGACTTAGGTGGTATAAAAAAGACAAAGTTTATACTGCAGAAATATTCTGAAAGTGATACTGGTTGCTAGTTGCTATGGAAATAATCAATTATTCACATGGTAAACAGTGTTATGCCTTTGGTGAGCAGGTAACTGCATTCAGCACACTGCATTTCCATCCAGGACACAGGTTGCAAAGGAGAGTCCAGCAGTAGCCCAGCCACAACACCCCCAACCTCCCAGTGCTCTGCAGTACTCAGGCAGAGATTGGACATATATCATTTTTACAGAGACAATCACTGGAAGAAATTGAAGTTTGCATTAAAATCAGTCAGGCAATCTAAAAGCTGTATCAGTTTTTGTATATATCTAAATTTAATATATGTTCAATCCCATTCTTGTAATCCATCTCATCGGTTCACAACACGGATGAAGCCACATGGTATCTCTCCTCCTTTGGCTGCCAAAAAGCACAGAGCTGGTATACAATGAGTGAATTATCTACAAGAATTATCTACTGTATTTATATAGCCACTTCTTATTGCCCTCAACAGTTATCAAATCAGGTCTTTAAGTAATTAGATTCTTGAGAACAAGTCTTATTTTCTGTATGCTTTCTGCAAAGGGCAGTGACCAATGCTTTACAGTAATAATTAATTTGCCTGTTTCACTGTACAGTCACTGAGGCACCTACACATCTCAGTAGGGAGCCAAGGAACTAATAGTCTTCTCAGTTGCTTGAACCTCTGAAAAGCTTAGTTTTGTATTGCTTTAAGTCAACCTCTCCCAGTCCTCCCTTCTTCTAAAGCTGTTCCATTGCAGTGAAAAGCAGGCAAGATACATCGATCCAAAGAGGCAAAGCACAAACAGTAATTTTAACCCATTAGGAGGTAAAACATAATTTTGAGAAAATGGAAAAATGGCTTAAAGTACAAAAACCCTCTCGTTTCCTCTTTCCCCAAGGCAGGACACAAGTCAAGCCCACAGTTGCAGATATGCTCCACTCCTTTGCATAATGTGGAACACTGCAGTGCTCAATGTCCCAGCAGTGGCTGGCATTGCAGGCAGAGTAAAAGCAAAGCTATACCTTTCAGAAAGATCTGTTTTGGGATGTCAAAAATAAGCATCAATTGGCATGGGTACAAGATGTCCAGTTCTGTGAAGACAGAAACATTTCCAGGCATGAGCAGGAAGGGAGTATTTTGTACCTGGAAAACTGGTGAAAATATAGGTGCTTTCAGATGATTATTTCTGATACAGCAATTGTTATGCCATGTTGACTCCATCCTCTGAAAAGGTTTCTCCTCGGGTTTTAAAAATATTCAAAAACCACTGGAAGTTAAGGCTGGAACCTTATTTATCTGCCTCATTGGCCCTGTTATGATCTTAACTGGAGTGTTGTGAATGATGTCAGTCCTTCCTGGAGACGACGGAGAGGTTGTACAAAGTGTTCAGTTGGAGCAGATGCTTTTCCAATCAAGAGACACTTAATTAAGCAGAGAGGAAGAATACATAATGTACAGAAACAGGCTAGCCAGGCAATAAAAAAGGCAGGCTTGCATGAAAATTATATCAACCTGCTTCCTTTGTATTATACTGTCTTTCTAAAGAAAACCTATGAGTGCTGTGAAGCGTGTCAGAGGTACAATATTCAAGAAATATGAAAGGATACGTCTGGAGAGGGCTGTCCATTGTCCACTATCACCAGGGGTGTCTGCTCCTTGAAATTTCAGGGCAACAATTAGTGTTCGCTTCCAAAAATATATAGTTCTTTAAAGTAAATGAAGCATGAAGGAAATCCAATTAACTGAAAGTACAGAAATGATTTGAACATACAACAAAAGTGCCAGTGGTTTGACTGTGCAAGTGTCATGTTCCGTGCCTCCTACCAGATTATAGGGATGTTTAAATCTATTATCACTTTTAAAACACTGTTTTCTAAATTTAATTTCATTGATACATAAGGAAAACTCCCTTCTTATTCTTAATGAATTCAGTAATTTTCCTATTACTTTATGAAATGCCTGCAGACTCTCAGAGCCCAGGCAACCAAGCAATCAAATGACTGCAGTACATGTGTAGCAGGCTCTCAACTGCCTCTGGGCATTCACGAGCATGTTATCACTTGAAATGCCTGTTTGAGATTGCACCAGTGTATAGTTAGATATTGAATTTCCATCACAAGCCCACCTAATCTGGTTTTACACATGGCAAGTACCTCCTTCTCTGTCACAGTGGCTTAAGTTCTTTGGGATATTAGCATGGGCTGTGGCAAGTAAACCGAAAACACAGGTGAGATTATGCCTCATTGCCACAAATTGTTCATGCTTGCTTATACTGATGGGATGCTCAGTTCCACTCAGATTTTGCTTCTCAAGTCAGCTGAAGCTAAAAAATCAACTCTAGCTACATTGTAACCCACATTACTACTATTGCACAAAGAGAAATAAAGGAGCATCTTCCATAGCATTAGTCTCTCATATAGGAATATAGAGCCATATAATCAACCAAAGGGAACGGTGGTGTAGTTTTTAATGTTTTTCTACATCATATTTGATGTAGATCTTTCCATAGCATCAACATAAAAGAACGTTAGACTATCTTGCCTTTTAAACAGAGGAAATAAAATGGCAGTCTGTGACTATCCATAAAATTTTTGTACTTCATAGAATTAAGTTATATTACAACAAATTATTCTATCCAGATTAACATGTGATTTGTCTATTCATTTGCTACCACACAGTTATTGCAATTTCTTTCTCTACTGCAAAAAACTAGAGAAAAAAAAAAATCCCAAAGAAAATAGATATACCACTTGTTTCAAGTTTTTACTATCTGCTTGGAATACCACCAGTGAGATAGCAATGTTCCAGACTGTTTTGTCAACAGTTTATCCCAAGTTTACCACTTTGAAATTGTCTACACACATTCATCTCATTCACTCATGAGAGACGACAACTACCTGAATAATTGCAGGTATTGCAAAGTCAATTCAACATCCCATCCCATCAGCATCTCAACTCTAATTGATTTTGATGTTTGCTGAAAGGACCCTGGACTGTAATGTTGCTTTGTTAGCCAAGGTGTCATCACTATTATTATCTACAGGTTACTATCTACAGGCTGAGCTTGCTTGAACCATAAACAATTAACACCAGTAACTCCAAGGAAACATTTTTTTTTTTAAAATGTATTTCATCAAGAAATCGGGAGCTAATAGCACCGGACTAAACTGTGGACTAAATAAAGCCTATATGAGTCCTGCCATATGCTCCTCCTCTTTCCTACATATCTATAAATGCATTTTTGATGTGACTAGCAGCACCACTCACGTTT
Source organism: Urocolius indicus (assembly GCA_013401255.1). Classification (NCBI taxonomy): domain Eukaryota; kingdom Metazoa; phylum Chordata; class Aves; order Coliiformes; family Coliidae; genus Urocolius; species Urocolius indicus. The sequence goes on from WBNH01005426.1 coordinate 206,908, forward strand.
CAGAGTTTTTAAAAAGGAAGAGACAGCAGAGCTGTCCGTTGGGTTTTGCAGAACCTAAGTAGATTGTTACTGACAAGCAGCAATGCTGCAGTCACTATTCACAGTGGGGCTCATTCTTCCAAAGCGCACACATAATAGAAATGTAAAGATCTACAGAAACATTACAAAACTATCAGATTCACTGGTTCTGTGACACTAGGCTCTGCTTTATGGCTTCTAATCACAGATGTAGTAAAGTGCCTGTTGCTTGCTCTCCTCCCTCCTCATGGACAGAGGGCACCAAGACATGGTTACATCACCTCACACCTATGATGTCACATCACGTGTGTGATTACTCACAAGGATGGGGGATCTCTGGGCTATTTTTTTTGCCCTGTGTTTCCTAATACCAATATTATCCTTTTAAGCCTTACAATCTTATAGAGTCAGCATTGCTTGTCTCAATCATCCAAAAATTACTCCAAAAGCAGCAACACTTATTTTTAAAATGCAGATAGCTAGGAAAGATATGCAAAAATATTTTTATCTTTATTTTATATCACATACTTCCCAGTGCTAATTTTTCTTTTCCTTCCCTAAAATCAGACACAGGAGACACTAATGTCAAATAAACAAACAAATAAGAGTCACAGTCATCACATTCTGTCACAACTCCAGGAGCTGGGATACGGAAAGAAAAAAACAAATAGCACAATAGTCTTGATGAATTCACAGAACTTGACAATACACTGCTGACAAGAAGGGAGACATTGAAAAGACCAAAACAATCCCTTTAATGATAACAACCTGAATTTTACTCAATCCTCGACACTCCATCCCAAATAACCACTTTTAAAATGTATTAAAATTTCTTGCAATAATGCCTTGCTATCTATTCCTCTACTTATAAAACACAGAGCAGTCATCTAAATCTCCCATGATAACATCTTCCAGACAGGAGCTTATCAACAGTATAGAAAAGGAAAATCCCGTGGGTTGGGATTACGCTTTTGATTACAAACTTCCTGAGAGAAAGATGTCATCAATCTACATTCTTCATTAGCTCTACCACATAAAAGCACTCTTTTACACTAATAATAGCTGTCAGAGTTTGTGCAAGCAGTACCTGTAACAACCTTCTTATGTGAAAAATTTAATTGTTAGATACAGGCTCTCAAAACAAAGTAAGTCAGCATTATTTTTTTTGTGTGACGAAGCCTGGCTTATTTTTATCTTTCCATTGTCATCAGCATACCAGCTGTTATATATTGCTTTAAGGAAGATTAGAGCTTAATAGTTCTGTTTTCAAAATGTATTTGAGTACTTCCTTACTCTGTAATACGTACATCTCAACCCAGGAAACAATGGAAGACCTATTTGTAGACATCTCAAAAACAGGTGAAAAGTTCATCAGGATCCTCCCATGTACTTTAGTAAGAAATGTCAGTTCCACATTTGCCACCCTAGCACCCATTCTGCTCTTCTGTAGAGAAAAACAGCAAAGATGACAGTAAGCCACAAGTGACTCAGAGCAAGAGGAAGCTCAGAAGCTTGTTTCAGGGAATGGGCAGTGCCTCAGCCTGGTTTTTGAGGAAGGAGGAGTAAATATTGTCAAGTGAGCTCAAGAGACTTGATTCACTAACAGCCTGCTGGCATGACACTTTGCCACATTGTGAACTATCACAGCAGCAGAAAATGCAAATGCCAGGAAGAGTGTAAAGGTGCCCCTGCTAAACAGCTTGTTTAAATAGTTAGGGCCTGTTCCGATACCCACTAACCCATGTAATTCTGCATTTATAAAAAAAAAAAAAAAGCGCACTTTCCTACCTCCCAGAACAGAGCCAGAAATGAAAGTAAGACTGGTTGCAAAATGAGTCCTTAGCCCATACTATGCCTCTAACCTATCCATACTTTCAGAACAATAGGTTACCCCTTCCTAATTAGCCATTGTTAACATTTTTATATGAGCTTCCATTGAAATCAAGTACTTTCCACACAGTGTTGCATGGATAACTTTGCTAAAGACCAGGCATACAAGAGCCATTGCAGCTATTGTATTGTCGTGGATTGGCCCAGCTAGCACAGTAGCACCTGACAGTCTCTCGCTCGGTGCCCCCATTCACCCCCACCCTCGTTAGGATGGCGGAGGACCCAGCAAAATGGGAGTAAAAAGATAAGCAAGGTTGTTGTGGATTGAGACAAGGACAGGGAGGGCTCACTGCAAATTATGGTTCTGGGCAAAACAAACTCCAGTACTCGACTTNGTCTGCTCAGATGAGGATGACTCCTGGCATTCTTCCCCTGCTCCAACACAGGGTTCCTCCCCCAGAACACAGTCCTTAACGAACTTCTCTGGTGTGGGTTGTTCCCAGCAGCTGCGGCTTCTGCTGATACAGGGTCCCTCACACAGGACTCAGTCCTTGGTGAATCTCTCTAGTGTGGATTCTTTGTCATGGTTGCAGTTTCTGCAGTTATAGGGTCCCTCCCTCAGGACACAGCCTGCTCCAGCCATAGTTTTAAAGAAGAAAATCACTGTCCCTGGCTTAAGGTCTGTAGTGAAGTGACCGGGTCCCTCCCATGGGACATGGCCTCCACCAGCCATAGTCACTGTCCCTGGCTCGGGGCCTTTAATGAAGTGAATCACTGCTCCTGGTCTGGAGACAGCTGTAGCAAAATGAGTCGCTGCCCCTGGTCCAGGGTCAGCTTTATCAAAATGAGTCTCTACCGCTGATGTAGGGTCTTTAATGAAATGAAAATAAATCTCAGCTTCACCAGTTCTCTCCATAGAATGCAGGGGAGTCTCTGCTCTGGTACACCTCCTTCTCTCTTTCATCACTGACCTTGGAGTCCACATGGTTGTTTCTCTTACTGTTCCTACTCCTTGCACTACCACTTCTTCTGGCTAGAAGAAGTGACAGAAGAAGGAAGAAACAGGAAGAAGATGGAGGAAGAAGCCTCCTCTTCTGGTTTCTACTTAAAAAGTGATCATGAAGGCATCTAATTGGCTGAGCCCCAGAAGTGAGTCTGGCTCAGAGCTGGGGAGAGTTGCAAACAACTTCTAAACAGGAGACATCTTTATAGCCCCTTCCCCCTTACCAGAAAATGGTGTCATGTCAAACCATGACATGCACCCAAGCAGCTTTCCTAGAAAATATCAGTTTAGCATATTTTGCCTTTAGAAATATCATCTGATTTTATCCTTTTGAGCTACTTATCTTTATCTATTTTCAAAATAAAGCAAACAAAAAATGCACTCAAAACCACAAAATCCTTCTCTCTTTTCTGTAAATTCTTGCCCTCTACTCAGACTTACAGAAACCTGTTGTTCTGTGGATTACTATTTCTTTCTCTCCTCTGTCCTTCTACCACATGAGCTTCTAAAGTACAATTCTCAAATACACTATGCTGGTTGCTCATCAATCACACAGTAATACCACTAAGTGGGTACAATCATTGGAAATGTATTTCTGTATTATCATGAGCCAGTTCTTTACAAGCTCCAGCTGAGAGCTTAGTGGGTCTTTCCTGTACAACTGTACCACACTCTTCAGACTTTATTTCAGTTTTACTTGTGCTGCTGTCCATTACCTCAGCCTTCCTTTGATTAGCCACTCTAATTTTGCCAGAGTGGTCAATATTCATCAGTCTTACTGAAATCCAAACACAAATGTTATTTCCTGAGCTTTGCAAGCAGTTATTTCAGTTTCATATTATTCATTGCTTTCTTTTTATTTACCCAGAGAACCTTTAGTTTATAAGATTTAGCTCACCTTGAATTTATTGCTTCTCATCTAGCTCTAAAATGCTTGGCCTCTAACATGTAATATACTTCATTCCTAATTTATGTCTTTCCAATGTTGAGGTGATCATTGTGCAGGTTAATGGGGGTGTGTTTGTTGTTGTTTTAAAGGATTGCCTCACTTTCTCCATGTTCTAGTACCTGAGTTTTTCAGTTAAGAGGCATTTGATTTACCTCCATTATCAGAATTTCATGTTTTGAAAGAATGTGTTTTAGTACAGACCAATTTTTAACGTTCCACCTAAGCTTCTTTCTTTACCTAACCCCTTTATATATATTTACTACTGCCAGAAGAAAATTTGAAGCAGTATTTTGTTGGTTAGATATACCTTTAAGTAACGTCATCTTTCTTGGGATAAAACATCCCATATGTTTTGAACCACTGTCTTTCAGTTTGGATGGATGTCAGAGAGCCAAATGCTCTGTCCTCTTGATCTTGATACAGAAAGAAATCGAATAATGTGAACAGACAGGAAAACAAGACCATGTCATCCTTTAAAGTAAGAAAATGTAAAGATCAGAGAAAACTTCAGGAGCAGATTGGTGATGGCAACACACTGTGTAAGCTCTGGGCTCAGGGCCAATCAGAAGTTAAATTTATGCCCTGGGCTTCAGCTGGCCATGCCAAAAATAGTGATGCTATTCTAGGGAAAGTGCAGCTGGCTTCTTTTCAGTGACTCTGGCCACTAGCAAATCCCATAAAGTGACTAACACAACTAGTGCAATAGGCCGGGCAATGCTGCTAAGCACAAGACACACCTCCATTTCTATTCTTTAACAGTAATCTTCCAGTAATATTTGGGCAGTGATGCCTTCAGTATCATTGCAAAAAGTTTTGTGCTGAAACAAAACATGACCAAAGATAGTTTTACGTTTCTTCCTTGGATATTTTGATTATGTGCAATTGCATGTTAAAAGAAGTGGAAATATTTCACTCACAATGTTTGCCCTTGTTTCTTGAAAAAAATTCAGGGAGTTACCTCCTATGTTGGCTCTGCAGCAAAACACTTTGGAAACAAAAAACTTCTTCATTTTCTATTCATGCTATTTATTAACATACATTTTAAAGAAACCTTTTATAATACAAAAAGCAGTATTCCTCTCTTTCTTAAACGGGATCAGAAGACTTTCATGATGTTCACTGAAAGTGTCAGCTAACAAACCAGATGATTCTCAAAGAGGTCAAAGTAAAAACTTTCCCCCAATAAATTTAGTGCTTCTGTTGTATTTTGTTCTAAATAGACATTTGCTTAGCTTTTCTACTGCCATGAGGTCTGAAATTACTCTGACCTAACTAATTACAAAAGCATAAAGTAACTCCTGGTACCTGCATAAATGCACGGTCTGTATTAGAAGCTACAAGTGAAACATTGTAGTCTAGTCCACATTCACTTTCTGAAAAGCAGTATACAGACATAGCAGGAGAATACGTAATATCCAACTAAAATATTCTTGACTTATCCTTTACCTTGTGCAGACACAAATGATAAGATATTCAGGAAAAAGTAATAGTCATTTTTCCTTTCAAAAGCATAGTTCCCTCATTCTGTGCAGTTCAGTGCACAACATAACTTATTAGTACTATGCTTACCTTGATCTCAGCTAAATCAGTACATCAGCAGCCTAGGAGAGCTACACTGACAGTAATCAAGCATCTACATGACAATCATATTAGCCCACGTAATTTCAACTCTGCTCATATTTGCAGCATGCAGACTGGAGAAGTATCATTTCTCTAACACACCTCCTCCTCTTAGTGAGCTCAGAAGACTTTCAAAACTGAACCTAAATACTTTGCAGAAGGCGTCAGGACATAAAATACCTTTTGCCAGATACTAGGGGCATTACAAAGTGGAATGCTCTCACAGAAATACTCTAATACAGCAGATCTGACACAGCAGTCAGCTAGAACGAGTCTGTATCTGTGGCATTGCAATGTATGTTTTACAAGTCTGTCTAGAGCAAAACACCTTGGAAAAAGAATGTTTAGTGAAAAAAGCAACTTCATTATCCCTGCTGAACTTGAAATTGGTATCCTGGATTGTACTTTTGTTCTCAAGCAGCAAAGCTGCAGCATTTTCTCAAAGATCACACACATACAGCCACCAGATCACTTGCTGACTAGCCTTTCTCACATAGTGCTTTGGAAGATCAGAAAAAGGAATATCAGTGAAAGCAGCAATATTGAGAGAAAGAACCATTTTATATAAGAAGCCAGCTGCAGAGTAGCTGGAGCAATCCATACAGTACAGCACTTGTGTACACAACTGTCACTTCTCCTGCAATTCCTTAGCAGCTGCTATGTTTGACATGGTGCAGGAAAAGAGAAAAGTGAAATCAGGACAGAAAAAAAAAATGAATAAGTAAGAGAAAGAGAGCAGACAGGAGGAAAAATTAAAATGTTAGAGAGTGCATAAGGACAGGAGAAATATCTCCCAGATTTTTCCCATGCAGTACAAGTCACTTAATTTGTCAGCACTAGGTCCTACACTAGCTCAGTATTTATATATATAATTTTTTAAAAATGTATATTAATATATATGTTACATATCCTTTCTAGTGTACCTTCATTGGAAGATTGCTAAAGATTCATAAATATTAATTCAACAATCCAACATCCTTTCCTGATACCTTTCTTTTGTTCTTATTTTTTTACCAAAAATAATCTTCATCATTACAATAAAGGTATGATAGATTCTGCTAATAAAACTTGGTGCATGTGATCATATCTCAGCATAGTTTGTACAACACAGGAAAGGACTTTTCATTAGTTTCATAAAAGAATTTATGTCATCATAAAAGCACCATGAAAGGAACAGTGCATAACACAAGACAAAAGCCTCTGAACAGAATGATTCATAATGACATACAAATTCCAAAGAGTAAAATGAAGACAACTCTCTGGATTTCCAGCAATAACACCAGCAATAAGCCTAAGAAGCAAAAATATTCTTTTGTGACCCTTCCATAATTCATTTACTTTTACATACAGTAGAAGAACCACCATTAGTCATTCTTGCAGAATGTTTCCAAGCTCATTTTCTGAAACCTGTCACATTGTGATGAGCTTAACGATAATGTTTCTGGCAATGCCGCTTTCATTTCATTTTAGCTACAAGTTCCTGACATATACTTCTGGTGCAATGCTCTTAGAATAAGATCAAAACAAATGGACAGAGAAATTATTCTGTGAAAACACAGAAACAAATTTTCAATAATGTCTTCATAGAAACTTTAAAAGACATGCAGCTGCCCTACCTAGGCCAACATGGACCCACACATCAAAGAACAAGAGCAGGCCAGAAAGGAAAGGTCCAAGAAGGAGAAATATCTATAAACTCCTTCTCTGCATTGGAACAAGAAAGTTAAAAGATGTGTTCACCACAAAGTAAGGATGAAAGATGTTTAGAAGGCTTAACAAAAAAAAAAAAAAAAAAATCAAAATGAAGGGAAGAAATTGGTGAGAAAGACTTTTCCTCATTCTGTTTTGCTTTTTATCTCCTTTTTTCTCAGGAGTGGATGAGGTGCAAAGACTAAAAGACAAGATGGATGTGAGAATGGGACTAGTGGCATCATGAGAACCATCTACTTGGGCTAAATGGCAGATTCTCCTTCGTTTGAGATCTTTTGTTCAAGGTGAATAGCTCTCCAAGCAATATGCTATAACAATCAGTCTTCTGCAAAACTGATGAATTCAAGATAGAGCAAATAAAATAATCCTCTCTGGTCTTAAAACGCATGGATTTGTCAAAGGCTCAGATAAGAAAGGAAGTGAGCAGAGGTTAAGGGATAGATAGGGCAAAACTTGAAGAATGACGTAATATATCTCAAAGAGTAACAAACAAATTCTGGTTTCAAGTTTCAAAACCAATGTGTTAGCATACTAGGAATTTTTAAGTGCAGAATTCTACTTTTCATAGAGATATAAACTATCCAATACTCTTTTCTTTCCAATACCCTGAACAAATACAATTATATCTATTGTTTTAACTAAAATGCAAAAGCAAACTAAAAAAATTAGGGTTAGGATGTAACTTTCCATGACGCGCTGCACTTTTAAAAGAAGATATTCCATAGTTTATTAAATAATACCTGGCTGGTTAAAAAAAAAAAAAAACCTGAAGCAAGAACTTTTCAAATATTTCCCCCTATTCATAATTAATCGCTTCTTACAGCTCAAAACAATTCTTTCTTCTGTAGAGAACAACAAGTCCAATTAAACACCATTTCCTAGAAGAGAGATTCAGAACTTCTGTATTCTCAAAATTAGCAGGTATCCTTATGACAGTGGATTTTTCCAGTCCAAGCTTGCCATTACACAGCTATTTTGCTTGACATCCCAATGGACACAATATTAGTTTTTATGACAAAAAAATGAAATTTAAGATACAAAGACAGAACTTAGTGGCAGATATTTCAAGCACACAAAATAGCAGTAAGATAATTATTACTAGTCTTGAAAGTTGCCCCAGAACATTTCATGTTTCACAGTGTTTGTGAGTTTAAATTTATGTCTGAATATACATCTCTTGTGAAGTTACATTACAGCTGTTGCAGGAACCATAAAGTCATTTTTTCTCCCTTTTTGACACTGAGGTTCCTGGCATGGTGTTTCCTTTATTAAAGTGAGGAGATAAAACAAGGTTAGAGAAAAGATATATTGTCAGGAATAAACAAACATTGAACACCCAACTGAGATTCAAAGAACTGTAGAACACTCAGTTACTCAAACAAAAGACAAAGCCTTAGAATCAAGTAGTTAGTACACAATAATATTCTTACATATAAATAGACAATTGCATCATTTCAGTTCATTTCAACACACAGAACTCTTAAGACAGACATGGGTATTCGTACTCCACATGTTACTATTGCCATTTGTATTTGGAGCTTCTCAGCCCAATATTAGCATGTTGAAAATAGTCTCTAAGCAATGAAACAACATTTTAATGCTTGAGTATCCTTATTAGCAAAATGGACTTTTCTTCATCAAACAGTATGGCCACAGTGTGAAACAAGTGTTTAAAGTATCTTCAGATGTTGAAAGACTCAGCAAAAAGAATTTTAAGAAAAAATGATCAGGAGTCTAGTAAAGTATGTCCAGTAAAGCCAAAAGCCCAATATAAATACATTTTCTCTCAAAGACATTATGCTAGTACAGCACAAGTGATGATAAGTAGCACCAAAATAATTTTATTAATAATTTACCATAATCAAAAGAGTAGTATATAAGCAATAAATGATATATATGTTGTAAAGACATGCAGCATGAAACCAATTTAGAACCTGTTTTATTAGCAAATTTAAAGTCTCTGGCAGAAGTCACACCTTTGTACTCACAGCACTGTTCTGTACAAGAGTCCTTTAAGCTCAGCCCAGTCACACAGGTGAGAATTGCTGAGAAAGCATGAAGTTTTCTAAGACTATGCTATCATCTTGAATTGACATTTAGGAACTGAGTACTTGGAAGATGAATTATTGTCACAATGCGGGCTGTAGCCAGCTGACTTCTGCTACCACCAAGGTCTCAATAGCTTCTCAAAACCTTTGACTATCCAGAAGGTTTCAAATAATACCAACTAGTGTTTGGAAGTTGGAAGCCAGAGTTACCAAAAAATTAGTAGAAGTAGATTAAAATAGTAAGTGAACGTGTTTGAAAGAACATTCAACATTTTCTAATTATTTTCTTGTATTTCCGTATATAAACTAAAAAAGTTCCTTCCCACATGAACGTCTCGTTATTGAAAAGACTGATTATACAAGTAATTGCTCTGATTAAAATCATTGCAGCAGTTTCAGCATGAGTTGAAACCAGAGTTTGAAATGCGTTTGTCCCAGTTGAAAACAGGATACATGATCTGGTGAGCTTTTAACCAGAGTTAAATTTCTTCCTAGCATCTGGATAGTGCTATTGTTTGGATTTAATGTTAGAATGACTTTGATAACACACTGATGTTTTAGTTGTTTCTTAGTGCTTATCCTAAGTGAAAGATGTTCTAGTTTCCCAGAATCTGACAGTGAGGAGATGCACAAGAAGCTGGGATGGAACATGGCCAGGATAGCTGACTCCAACTAGCCAAAGGGCTAGTTATCTTTCAATTCCTTTTACATTTTAAATTATTCTTATCTCAAAACATAAGTTTTGCTGTTTTGCTCTCCTCCCCACCCTGACAATTCTCCTCTGGCTGAGTGGTGCTTAGTTGCTGGTTAGAATTAAACCATGACAGCATGCGAAAAAAATCACCATACCAGATTTTACCGTAAATACTCACTTTGTTCTTCAGGCAAAAGATTCAATCCTAGGATACATTGTTTAGGTTAGGTCTGCTCTCTGCTGTATTGACTGAGCTGAAGGAAGTTGTGAATTTAATTTACATCATTGGAGTAAAATTACAAACAAATATCCTGATTCAATGCCAATATCTTGCTTTAAATTCACTCCCCATAGTGTTCATAGTCACAGCTATCTGAGCATCCTATTCTTCTGCCTTCTCTTTGCTAAGTAAACATACATAAAGGAATTGCAGTAAATGGAGCTAAGCAAAAAAATGAGCACTGATGAAATGATTAAAGGTCCAACAAGTAATACTAGTAATATGGTAACTTCCTCCTAAGATTTTAGTCTCAGAACTTGAAGGAGTTGTGCTGCTTTCACACAATCACACACACACACAAAAAGAACATGTTTTCTAAGACTTTCTTAAAAATAAAATTCACTATCCATCCTATATGCAGAATAGATACTGAGGACATCAAATGTAGTTAAGCAAAAGGCTGAGTACACTTTGTAAATTGCAAGATCAAGCTGAAATCATCTAGAGCTAACATGATACCCTTAATGCATGCAACATCTTTAAGAGTACTGTAGAAGAGAAAGAAACCTAAAACTAACACACCTACTAGCAAGACTTCAAGTACTGGTTCCTAACTTCCATAAACATTAGATTCACTGTTAACACATTTTGCAAACATGTGCAATATCCTCCAAGTTACATTATATTGTAATCTAATGTTAGCAATTGTTGCAGCTAAAAAAATATTACAGACATAAAAAAATAGATAACTAAAATTCTTTGGCATTTCTCAGTGATTTCGCACATCTGTAATTTATCACTGTAATTGTATCACTGTTATACCAATGACACTCAAGCCTACTTTTCTACTTGTGGCAATATATCTTGCAAGATAAAATGCAAACTAGTCTTTTGCCTCTAAAGCTGTGGTTGTCAAAGAGCTTTTTCAATGAGACACTGCCAACCTCAGATATTGCTTCCTGCTCTGTTTACTTGGTGCTTTCTGTTAATTTTGGCCTCTAGTTACTTTTCCATCATTTTGGGGCAATAGTTAGATAACAGCATTTAAAAAAAAAAAAGTAATTTTTCTCCCCAGAACAAGTTTGTAGAAATGTAAAATACAGCTGATTAAACCATTGCAAAAAGCACAAGGAGTAAACACATAATAGCGTTTTTTTACACAGAGACAACAGAATAAATCTTACAAAACCAAAGATAACTATTTGCTCTTTTCCATCACCATAAACTCAGGGACAACATACATCCATGTCCCTAAAAGTAAGAAGAATGCTTCAATTGCTCAAAGAGCATTCTAAATTTGAAGTTTATTTCCAAGTTAAATACCATGGATACTGACAAAATAAATAGGTTATATTCCAGAAAGACTTAATTATTTCTTTGTGATAAAAATAAAACTTTTTAAGAACTCGGATGTAATGAATTATAAAACATTAATCCCATTCCCATGAAAGCTGATCTTAGTATATATTTGTAAACTTCTCTATAATGCTTCTTTTAGACTTCCTGAGCTATGCACCAAAAAGCAAGTAGACTTATTCACTACACAGGCCTTTATTGACAAGACCTTTCTTTCTTTGCACAACATCTCTGCTGTGCTCCTTAATTTGTTTTTCAATATTACTCCTTCAATTTGGGCTTTATATTTAAACAATAGCAAAAGAAAATGGGCTTTTTTTCCATTTGTTTTCAAATTTTACAGGGCTAAAGATTTCCTTTTTGGAGTGCTTTATGGAATTTTGAGACCACAGTTCTTTTATCACTTGAACAGGAGGCATTAAATTAATCTTGAAATTTGGATTAAGGATATCTTAATATGATAAGCTTTAAAAATATGCACCATTGCTTTATCTCTTTTACAGGAAACAGAAGATATTGGTTTTGAAGATGGGCTAAAATCTAGTACAGTGCTAACTAGCTAAGCTAAAAGTTATAAAAATAATTAAGTACCTTCAGATTACTATAGATAGTGGATAACCTTCTTTAGCCCTTTGTGACAAATGCTCCTGAAAGGTAAAGTGAGCTGCCTGCTTCCCTTTGATTTCTGAAGAAAAGCGATAATAAAAAGTGAGATGAAGTAATTTTCTTCAGAAGAAGAGGAGTGAAACAGTGTCATTGGGCCTTAGGACACAAAGGAGTAAAGGAGCACTATGAAATATCACCATAAGGGTTTGGAGTTTTTTGCTGTTGTTTTTCTGCTTTATTATTTGAGTTTATTTTGCTGTTGTTTGGGTTTGTTGTTTTTTTTTTTAATTTAAGTCAGTAGGAGTTTTGCTCTCTGGCAGTGGCAAAGTAGAATCAGTTTGTTACCTAGCTTTATATCCTCTGAACAGGAGAGAGTAAACCTGATTTCTTTGCTAGAGCTGTGCTTAGAAGAGAAGAATAATAATTTGTGGGAGAAAACAAAACACAGTGTAGACACCTGTCATGCCTGTTCAGAAAAATCTCTCCTCAATTTTAGTATGGGATTCTTTACACAACAAATTGGTGGAGGTTTTCTTTGCCCACAACTCCATCACCACCACCACTCCTTTTCATAAAGTGGGAGGTCACGTACATAGAACCCCATTACAGCACCAACACTGTATTCTCAACTAGAATTAAAAGCAACAGAATACTGTAAAGGCTCTGAATATACCTGCTCTGATTCTCCTAACAAGCAATACCGTGCAAAATCTTGTTTTGCCCAGAAGTGCACAGTACATGAACATTTCCATCAATGAAAAGGAAACCACTGAAAAACATCCCCCCAATATTTGATATGAATTGAGCCAGCTACTCTATACATTTATGAGATTCACAGATTTTGTTCTTTTATCTCAGTGCACTTGGATCAAAAGACTCGGCTTGTCTCCTTGTGGGCAGAAGCATGATGGTAACATGAATAAGCCAGGTATGTGCTTCTACCTGTGCAAGACATGTTTCATTTTACAGTATTCTAACTGTGATTTGATCTACTACCTGCACAGTCTCTTGTGAGTCTTTATTTCAGAGATGGCTCCTCAAATCCATTGATATCTAAGGAATCTCTCTATAGATAGGAAAAAAAAGAAAAAGATCCACCAATTTAAATGATGTAAACAAGCAAAGAAAGGAAGAACAGATGGGAGCAAGACAGACAAAAAAAAGCTTCTCTTAGAAGTTTACATATCTCTGTCATACACATAAAAACCAAACAAAAAACAAACTAAACAAACCCAAAACAAAACAAACCACAAAACCAAAACCAAGCAACAGTTGAAACAAAGTCTGCAATAAACAACATCTTTAGCAACTGACTTTTCAGAATGATCTCTCTTAATTTCCACCTCATTACCCAGGAAAGGTAGCAGAGAAGTTCAACACATATTAATGGTCTACAGTACATTTGAACTCTCTTGCATTCAATTACAAATCATTCTGCCTGAAGCTATTACATTAGCTCTTTGTCACATACACCTAAAAGCCCACCCATTCTATACGAATTCAGATGTGATACCATAAAATAATTACCCATTCAGTGGAAAGTCAATGTTAATTTTCTCAAGGACACTCCAAGGATTATCTGTGATACCCACCAACCACTTTCTAAACACGTAAATAAAACTAAGAAGCTAGGAGTCTGTTCAGCTGCTTCTTAAAATGGTTAACAGAACCAAACAGTTTTGCTGGAGGTAATGAAATACAGAGTCTTGGGGGAGTGGTAATGATGTGTGTCTGTCCTAGTCAGATTAAGGAGTGTCCTTAGCTTTTAGTGTATGTATTAAAATTATCCTTCATTATTTCTTCATGCATCACACTGAAAGTTACTTTGCATGTTGTCCAGTCCTTTCATAGTTTGACTTTCTTATTACTTATTAATTAAATCTTCAATGGCTCCAAGTGTTATCAATAATGATACTGTGAATCACTCTAGCAGTACTATTTTTAAAGAATAGAAGAGTGGTCCTGCTCTGGCAGTGGGGTTGAACTAGATGATCTTTCAAGGTCTCTTCCAACCCTTAAGATTCTGTGATTCTGTGAAAAGTCCAATGTAGACAGACTGATAAGGATTGTCAAAAAGGATTAATATTGAAGACATTTAATATCTTTTTCTTAAGGAAAGATACTTAATAACTAGAGAGAGAAATAATTTATGAATGGAGAGATGAGAAGGAAAATAGATTTAACAGGCCTAATAAGCTCAGGAAATTGACCTATGATTTAAGGAGAAAGTAAGGCAGGTCAACAATACGTGCTTCCATTCTCACAGAAGTTACATTGCTACATCCATCTAAGTAGCAGCTCTGGCTCAATATAGAAAAGTGCTCCCATTGTGTGAATAGAGTGGACAAGTAAAATAGTGGTTTCAACAGACGTTTAGATATAGATTCACGTGGCATATACACCAAAACAGGCAATTAGCACAAGCTACATCTAAAAAGACTTCAGAAAACAAAGAGGAGAAAGAATTGCAAGGAGAAAAAAAAATGTGGTAGGGAATATTGTGTCTCAAGTTCCACTGCTGCTTTTCTGTCTGGACAAGGCTCACTCTTTCAGGAGTGAAAGTCACAGTCATACTAATCCATGTATATGAACAGTTGTGAGATCTCTGGCTGAAATTATTCCTTTAAATACCAAGAACTTTTATGGATATTAGAGTGCAATTCATTCCAGGTCATGGACGTCTCACTTGGAATTCAGTGCCTATACTTCTATGAGGTGCTACAAAGAAAGTAACTTTGAAATGGTCTGTAGTCTCACCAGGAAGTGGGAGGTGATTGTAACAAAGCAGAAAATGAGTTTCTGGTAATTAATCTTTTCATAAGAAAGCTATTCACAATGAGATTGAAGTCCTCAAGAGGAGTATAACGAGTGTAACTGAGAGCTTCTAGAGCTGCTGATTAGTATTCTATCCAAGTTATCCCAACTGTAAAAATCTGTCTCTTATAGTTGAAAATACATATCTGAGCCCCTCTGGACAGAAGTGTAAAACAAATGTGGCCGGTCATCATCTTAACATGAAGGAAAACACAGAATGTAGGTGATGTAGAAAGTCAGGTTTGAGATCTTCACAACTAGAGGACAGAGAACTTTTGGAATGTTTGGATTTGATGGAGAGGGCATGATAAAACCCATGTTTTGGGCACAATTTTTCTGAAAAGTAAAACCAGAAAACATGGGAATTTAAACCTTGCAGGTCTTCACCAGACTAACATCTGAGTTCTCAATATTAAAATGAGTTCTCAAAGCTACCTTAAACAAACAAGAAAAGCCCAGGGCAATGCAAACTTTCTCCAACATTCTTCAAAGCACTGTGACAAAACAAATGGCCCAGGATCATATTTTTTACTTCTGATGAGAAGTGTTCCTGTACTGTTCTGCATTCAAAATGGTCAATTCATGTTTCTGCACACTTGATACACCCAGCAAATGTCGGTTGGAAACTGAATAGGCAAGCAAGTTGAAACAAAGAACCAAACCACAGAGACATCTAAATTCAAGGCATATTGTTGTCTTTTCCCATTCTTCGTTTCTTAGAGAGACACCAGAAGGCAATATCTTTCTCTTATTCCACATCAAAAAGCAAAAAAAGGCTTAAAACAATAAGAAAAAAAAACAGGTGCCAATGTTCTTTCCTGAACGTTGATCTCCACACTGGTGGTGCATCCTTGAATCACAAGCACCTTTTCCTTAACATCTGATTCTCTCAATCCCATCGCTTTGACTTTGAAAATATTTTTGACTACAAATGCACACACTCTACACAGTCAAGAATACGATTTCCAAGACTGAACTCTTTCTAAGTTGGAGCATATCCAACCCCTGCAGCCACAAAAAGAGAATGATGTTTCTTCTTTACTGATTATAGTGTCACAACACCTGTAAGTTCTTGGCTGTTTCAATAATGCCTGAAGCTCTCCATAACATAAGCCATTCTCTTCAACCTGGAAAGTTTAAGAGCTAAAGGTTAAAAAACGAGCACTGAGAGTCTTGAAAAAGAGAAAACAGTTCCTTTCTATCCTAGCACTTCTGTTGCTGTTTAGAATTAACTTCATCTAACATCTATGAAAGCAGAATTAAAATAGTTGTATTACTCAGCTGATGGATAGTCAAAACTACCACACTCAACCTCAAGCCATTTCTTTTTTAATTATATGCACATTATCATGTTTCTATAGAATGTTTTCCTCTATCACTTTTTCAAGCAACTTCGGCAAACAGCTGCTTCCTTCCCATACTGTGGGATTAAACCCAAGGCTTGAAGAATTAAAACTCCTTCAGCTTTGGGTAAAACTTTGACAATGCCTGACAAGGCAGCAAGGGGCTCTCATTGTCTACAGATCAGGCCTGAGGGAGAACATAGATGCCCCTAAAGCCCACATAAACACATAAAGAGAAAAGAGCCCCACAGTCTCACACTAATTTAAATTCTACTTGTGAGCTGGGTTTTCTGATAATTAAAATAAATTACCTACTTTACTCAACTAATGATGCCAACTGGAACAAAACTCATCTATTGAGCATTAAGAAAAACATCCCATACATTAACTTCAGGAATAATGTTTCCCACTGAAACCTTTAAGACTTGATTCTTTAATTTATAAATCATGGGGAGCTGAAGTTCATTCATTAATTAGAAGATCATGGCACTACTTAAATATATTTTCCCAAACTTCTCCGTTAGAGACCACCTTAAATTTACTCATTTACATTTTAGATTTAAAGTTTTATTCTAGGAAATATCTTCTGGCATGAGAGACATCTGTGCCTTGAACCTTGCTTTCATAAATAAATAACTACTCAAGCCAAACAAAGGATCAGCTTATCTCTCCTACATTTCAAGCATTTTTTTGAGTAGTGTTTGGACTGCTAAAGTTAGTGATAACAGTTTTGGGAAGTTTCTTCCTCAAACAATTAAAGTTGCTAAGATTATCTAAACTGACAGAAAGCAATTCTGGGAGCTGGAAACTGCCTAGAACAAACTTAGCAGGTCTACTTTACAGGAATGCTGTGTGATGGTGAATGACATCAAAAAGCTGGATCTATAGTGGTTATATCTAAGCTTGTCTGCATCACAGCTAAAAGTGTAGCTTTCATAGTCAAGTCCCCAGAGCGGTCGAGTGGGGAGTGGGTAGAGATATTGGGAGCAGTAAGCAGAGTCAAGGAAAAGAAGAGGGATGAAGGAGGGAGATCTTAAGTGCTGGTTGTAACTTTCTCATCATCCTGCCTTTTTTGCTTTTTGTTCTCTTCTGTTTCTTGTAGGTAGTAGAATAAACTTTCCTTACTTTCCTCTAAGTCAAGTACTGGAGTCTATTTTGGCCGAAATTGTACTTGTCAGCGAGCCCTCCCTGCCCTTGTCTCAATCTACAATGTCCTTGGTGATCTTTTTGCTCCCATGTCATTGGGGTCTCCATCGTTCTAAGGAGGGTAGGGAGGGATGGAGGATAGCGAGCAAGAGACTGTCATGGTTCTTCATTGCTGGCTTGGCAAAACCACAACACATTCTTACTCCGGCAATATGTTATGTCTCTTTACACCATAATTTGGGAACTGTCAAGGAATCTATTGCTTAACAATCTCATTGACAACAGGTTAACAACAAAGACTGATGGGCAGATGGGTTGAAAGACTCAGTCTAAAACTTTGGATTCTGTCTTGAGGATATGGTTAAGTCTCTTCCAATTCTTCAAAATACTTCTGAAGCTCCACTTAGCACATTAATTACTGATTTCCAAAGTAAAAAAAGTAATCATTATGGAAAAAACAGGTCCCATCAAAGCTTTTCCTAATAGTGTAACAAGACCCATAGTATTTGATAAATATAAATAGGAGAATGACTAACATACATGTCTGATCATGTTACTTATAAATACATTCACAGGCATGTGCACATACAAATAATCAAACATTTCTCAAACACATTTTTAAAGGATATCTTTGTGGTTACCTAGCTTCAACAGGATTTACAACTAATTGAAACACTGAAAAATAAAAAGAGTTGGCTCTACAAAGAGATAGGAAATCTGGAAGCGGTTTTGAACAAAAGCAATTTTAGAGTGTTTTGTAAAAATTTTAAACACAAAATAAATGATTGCTTGTAGTCAATGTTTTTGGCTGATTTTTAGTCAACGCTATTTACCAATTAAATTTACAAAACCCAATTAATGAAACCAAAGCCCTCTTGGATGCCAGACCCTTTCTCTAGCACTGCTGCACAAAGCTGCTGTCAGCAGCGGCACCACCCATTCACTCCCAAGGTACAGACACATCCCCCACTACCCAGCACAATGTTGTTCAAAAGATTTTAACAAACAAAAATTATCTTTCACAGCATTCTGAAACAATTCCTACCCTGATACACAAAAAATACAGCTTGGTACAAAACCCTCAAAAATAAAAACTCTTGCTCTCCTGCTGTCCTTCTCATCCCTTTCATTAATAGACACCTTCCAATTAAAAAAAAATCTTCAATCAAGAAAAGAAAATAGGGAGATTAATTGAACATTTGCTATCTAAACAAGTCCCACTCTCAAAGAGAACACAATCATTTTTATGTGAGAAACTTTTCTGTGTAAACATATTAAACTTTCAATCATCAGTATACAAGGACATTAGAGAAAAAGAGTATTATCTGAAGCAGAATTATCTTCCAGTCATAATGTCTACCATATAAGCGTCTGAGTATAATGAAACAGAGACCAATACAGTGGGAACTCAAAATTAATATGGCATGATAGGTCTGAGACTCTGTAATTATTGCCCTTTTAATGCACATTGGATAGCAGAAACAAGTTCTCAATTAGCAAAATGTCTTGGGGAGTGGGAGCTAGCTTAGCCATCTTCATTCTGCTTTATTACATTTATTAAGTCTCTGCTGGCCTGTATACCTTTTGTCAACTGCCTTAATAGTGATATGAAACACAACACATTACAGAAAGAACATTGGAGGACTTCATCATATTTTTTAAACTTCCTAACACTAAACAAAACTGTTAAAAAGGGAAGATCAGCATAGAAAGGTAACATTTCCTCATAGTCTCCCAAGAACTCATTCTTTTAACATACAGACATTCAGGTGGAAGTCCTTCAGACTGTGATTAAATGCCTACTAACATATTTTACTACTTCATTACTTTCAAACTTCTTAACACCATATTTAATTTCTATCTTTCAGTTCAACATAGGACATATGTTAATCTCTGAAAAGAAGTTGAATTTGACCTTGAGATAAATCCTTCAGTTAGATTTACTTCAGTATCGTGTAGGCTACAATATATTTTACCTTGACTATCATCAGGATTTACAGTCAGCCATTTCTAGTATTTATCAGCTTGTCTGACTTTTAATTATAAAAAGCATGGAGCTAGCTTAAAAATACCACATCTATCAGATTAAGTTCTCAGCTGCTCTCAGCAAAGTCTAAGCACAAATGGTAACTAAGGTAACATAGACTTCCCTGCGCCTCTTACGGTATATCATGCATTAATAACTGACTCCATTGACCTAGGAGAAGCCAAGAAGAAAAAACTTCATACATCCACTGTATTGTGAAGATGACATTATCAGGACTGTCTGGCCTTGGGAAGTCCCTAATAACAAAGTGTTTGGCATACACTATGTTGTACAGTGGAAATCATAGATTTTTCTACTTTATATACCAGAGAGACAGAGGGGAAAAGGTAAGAATAGAAGGAAGTCCTAGGAGGTAGTCAGCTCACAGTACTTAAACACACAAACTCCTCTGGGTTTGACAGATACTTTATGTTTGCGAATCAACATCACATTACCTACACAGCCTGACCTTGTCGAAATAATTCACTCTCTGGTATAGACCAAACAGAACAAATTTAATTGGGAACCAGAAAGTTGCCAGGGCTACAAAGACACAAAGTTATAACTTGAAAAGTTTTTTAGCTGTAACAAAAAACAGCACTACCCATCTCCAGGGGGTTCTATGTTGTGAGTTTTTTTCCTTGTGTACTTTCAAATAGGGTATCCATAGCTAACAGTTGTCTTGTACGCACACAAAGGAATTGACACAAGAAACTGTACACGGTTTCAATTAAAATATGTTGCCATAAAACCTGAATTTCACACAAAGTTGAAGAGTAGGGACTAATGTATCACAGACTTATTTGTGAACCTGGAGAGTTAGGCATTGATTTGTAAACAATGAAATTTGTACTTTTTTCCCCTGAAGCTTTGACATTTTTAATGTGTCCTAAATGATAACAAATTAAACTCCTGTTCTTGCAAATTCTTTCTATGCTACCTCTGCATTTAAAGCTGGATTTCTAATTACAGACTTCCAGGTAACTGTCATTCATCAATATAAGCACAAACTACCTTGCTATTTGTTTACACAGGTGCATACACGTTTGTATGTATATTGCTCGGTATATGTGTGTGCCTATAAGTAATGTATTACATGAATACAAACACAAAAATGCAGTTTGAAACAGCCAAAAGCACATATATTCACATCGATGTTGCATGCATATGAGTTCTTCCCACTTTTCTCCTATCCCTTACCCTCCAACATTACCAATTAGTCTCAGCAACAGGTGGCTAGCCAGTAGAACAGCTTACATGCACAATAAACAGCACTTTCTCACAAAGCTGGCTCTGCTTTGTTAGCTGCTGTGCCACAGTACAAGCAACCGCTATCAAAAAGTCATGTTCCTAATTGCAAAGACTGCAGGGAAATGAAGACAACCAGCTCCTGATTAAGCCCCTGACTAACGTTATCCAAATGACTCTGCAGCTTTTCACATGGGGACAGAAAGCTCACAAGCAGGAGGACGACAGAACTGTAACACAGTTCACATTATTTATATTCTAGTGAAGCCTCTGAAGCAATCTGGGATCATGTTGTGAGAAAGGAAGATCAGTTTGGAGGCTCTGACATGCACCCTTGGCAACTAAAGTGAGATAGAAGCCTTGCTACAGAGTGTGACAGTAGTTATGGCTTCTTACCAATTACTTCTAATCGGGGCGGCTCCATTTCCCCACTGCTGAAGCAAGTAAAGAGACAGAGACTGTACCCAAAATAGACACACTAACTGTGAAGTGCATGGCTGTCAAATGAACCACAAATGAACACGGAAGCCTCTTCAAAGTTAATACATATAGTTCTAACTTCCTCACCCTTGAAATAAGGAGAACAAAATTGACTGTGAGTACAGTGAGGCCTCTTCTGAAACTTTTGCTTTGGAAAAACACGATTGGTTGTATAATCCCTTGCCTTATTAAGCACCTTGGGTCACAGTGGCAAAGTGAGGGGGAAGAGCCTTCTCCAACAAGAATGCTAACAAGTACAATCCCTATTATGAAGTCATACTCAGAGTTTCTTTTCAAAACTAATGATATAATAGGGCCATGCTACCTTTTCTCTAAAAGTAAGAATTCACAAGAGGTTTGTCTGAAAGCTATGAATGACTAGATCTTTGGTTGGCTTCTGTTACTAGAATTTTAATAAGAAACATTAGGAACTGGACTTCAGCTCAATTCTCACCACAGCCATCGACTTCCATTATGATAAGAATTTACCACTTCTAAAAAGCAAACAAATCTGAAACAACACACACACTGAGACATGAACATTTTGAATATTTCAGAAGCTGTAGAAAAGTCATAGCAAGAAGGATTGCTGGGTCTTAGTACTAGATTTAGGGTTTCTGCAGTCCATGTCATATCTGGAAGGTTATGGGTCATGCATGTAAACCTGACTGATGAAGGCCCAATGGAAACTACCGAATGATAAAAATAAGGTGAATTAAAGTCCGATTGACAGGTTGAGATCAGGATTAACATGGTTGATGAAGATGTGTATATGTAAATATGGTTGCTAGAAGTGTACATAGATCCTTCTCCATGAGGATTTGAAGTGTCCTGAAACATTAAACTGATATACGGAAAACTCCCATAAACTCCAGTAAAACTAAGGTTTTTAACACTTCTTTTAAAAGTTCTTAGTAAAAACATTCAAAAGGCAAAACAGTCACTAGATCAAGCACTTAGGTAATATTAAAAGCCAATGAAACTTAATCATCTCCTTGGCTTTTGGACTTCCAGTAACTTCTTGGGAATTAAATAACATTCAAAGAGCAGAGACAAAGCATTTCATTAGCTTAAGTTTAAGGAGTATTTTGGTTTAATTTTTGTTTTCAACATATGACATTTCATAACAGGTCAAATTCTGTAAGAAACACCCCAGAAGAAGACAAGTTGTAGGAAAATTCTGGTGCCCAACAATTTTGTACGTCCTACACAAAACATTCTAATGAAAAACTCGCTTGTGGATACATTTACATACTTCACATGAATAAACATCATACATTGCCATGTGTGATTAACAGAGTAATTAAAAGCAATAAACACTAAATGTTTAAAATCATTTTTTTAGATCATTATCAGAGTCTTTTTCCCTATTAAAAAAAAAAGGCTATTTACAAAACATCTCTTTAACACAAAGAATTAACTAAATAAAGGCAGTCATCTTCCCACCCAAGACATATGGGAAAACAAAACTATTTGCATATATCCCCACAGGTCTCATTTGGCTTGCCAATTTCCAATTTTAAACCATTATTAAGGAAAAAAAACAACAAACATTTAGGTTGCTGATTTTTGTTAACATATTTTTCTAAAGAGAACACTCAATTCAATATTAATTAATTACAGCAGCATTTCAACTCAGGGACTTTTTCAGTTAGGTGTATAACAAATAAGAACATTCAGGAACACATTGATCTAAATATCTCCAAAATCACTCACAAAAAATAAAGTCACAGATACTCTTATCTCCTAATTTTCTAATAAATCCATGACAAAAAATATGCTTCTATAGATTCTGCTGGAACAATACTTGAAAAACAGCAGCGACACAAATAAGAGGAAAATCAACTAGGCTTTTTATTTTCTAAACAATCATTTGGAATCCCCAGATGGTTCTCCTGATGTTGTAACACTTAAACTTTCGTTGTTTTTAAGAAAAAAAAACTAATTAGTTATTGTTTTGCTACATAGCAAGGGGAATTTTTCTCCCTCCAATATTAAAAACAATAAAAATGTATTCTTCTCCTGCATAGGGTCAGAGCTTCTCAAATACTTTCCTTACCTGAGATAGCTATTTAGTTTTATAAGGATTTTCCTCTCTCTCAGATGGCACTTCTGTAACAGAAGGGTCTTAAATTTGTTTGGTTTTACCAGGAAGTGGTTAATGACCACTGCACACATAAAAATTAATTTCACTAATTCCTAAGCAAAGGAAAAGGCCTCCTTTTGAGGAATTTTTAAAAAAGAGCAAGAGAAAGGAAGATCTTGTGTTAACTGTGGCTAAATTCAAGTATTAAGACAGCACAGTGACTACTGCAGAATAAGGCCTTCAGAACTCTTTTGAAGATGGTTTACTCAGTCCCAATCTATCATACAATACAACAATAATAGAGTCTTCCTGACATCAGTTGTAGACGCAACACAGAAGATTCATTAATATACAAAAGGGATTATATGCTGGAATGTTAGAAACAAACTTTTTCTAAGCAATGGTAGTCATGAGTCCCATGACTTTGTGTCTGATGTTTGGATTACCTCATGCTTAAAAATGTCTGATTAAAGCTTTTAGTACCCTCAATTTTTCTATAAGACCCTTTTCTTCTGGGACTACCTGATGTGGAACCTAACCAAGCACCTGCTTTTGCTGGCTTGATTCTTTGCTAATAGTTTTCAGTTGAGATCACAGTGCGGCCTTCTACACCACAAGAATTTGGAGCTCTCTCTTTTATCTATCTATCCTGTATCTTGTATCATCTACATTTTCAAAATGTATAGAAAACATCTTAGGCCTCTGCTGTATTAGACTGAGTTGAAATTGGTCAACACGACCATCATTATTCAGAACACAAGCACACAGACAGATGATCTCACATATATAGAGTGTAATCACACATGCTGCATTTTCTCAGGAGTCAAGTAACACTCAACAGAAACTGAATAATTCCACCCTTGCATACACGTAGATAGCCCATTCTGCAAAGTTACTTCATTTCAATTTAAGATTATTTTCAGCTTCTACAGTCCCTATGTTTAGTATAGAGTACTCATGCCTTTTGCAGGACAGAAGCTGATACTGCTTTCATGGTTTCAGACTCTGTTGCTTGGAAATGCCTTGTGCAGGTGTCTCCTCACATCGGGAAGACCTTTCTGCAGCAGTGGAGTCAGGAGTCATTCTTGATATTTTAGAGAGACTATAAATTCCCCAATTTCCTTCCTGTGCTTACTCATTGAAATCTGGTTTTCAAGGAGACAACTCACTCATTTAAAGTTGCACTGAAACATCAGTTGTCACATAATTAGAGAACAGAGAGGTAATAAAGTTTTCATCATTATTCTTTTTTATTTAACTAACTCAATTCCGAGTCTTTAACTTGAACAAGAAAATAGATCTCGGGCTACAAAACAAGCTTCACTCTCTCCTTCCCCCAAAAAAATTAAGCTCTTCATTAATTTTTACTGCAAAGAAGTTGCTGAGTTAGTGAAATTCAGCCCTTCTATCACCTTCACTACATGAGCTAAGCTCATAAAGGGAAGAATGGAAATTTCCCTGCTAACTTTTTATTCTCCTCTTTTGCTAATTAAGTCTAATAAGAATATTTCAATCACATCATGTCATAAACCATAGAATTACTTTCTGATGCAATTGTCTGAAAAGGCCCTGAATGTCCTATTGTTCATAACCCAAAAACATTCTGATTTCTATTATTGGCAATCAGTTAATTTTTTTGACTATTACTGTTGCACAGCATAAAACACTAAATCAGATTCAAAGTGAACTGGCCAAATTATAGTAATCTCATCAGTAAGAGGACAGTCTGAGAATCCACCAAACCCATTTCTATCTCCTAGTGACATTACAGCTATCACACTAACGTTGTACCCCCCTGCAGACAGTCCATAGTTACCAAGAGGGCTGCTGCACTTTCAAAACTCATTTGGCTTGGGGTTTCCCGCTACCATGTTTTGCAGTTTTGCTTGTTTCTTTCTAATGGTGTGAGCAGGATCTGAGAGAAAGAAAATTTAAACACATTTGTCATCAGTACACAGTCAATTCCACTAATTGGCCTATAACCCAACATTTAAAATGTCCCTCTTTCCTCACCTCCCACCCTTCCCCATTGCAAGGCTACCCTTGTTATTCCTGTTTTAGTACTGTAACACATTGTTTCACCTAATTACAGCTTGTCCAGACTTATGTGACTGCACAAGATGGGAGAGAATAAAAGATATACATGACCACAAAGACTCCCACAGATACTACTGTGTACAGCAGAGATAGAGCGTATAACCAAATACATTTGGCTAAAGGGAGAGTGCACTTTGGGCAACACAACTGTCATTTGGAGTCAAATATCTGCAGTCCAAACTTCTTTTTTTTTTAATGCAATTTGATTAACTCATATATAATACCACACAAGTAATCATAACAAAACATCCTTAAAAGAGCAATAGGGAAGATCTTCACTCAAAATTAAAGCACACTGCTGTTCCTTCAGTCAACAAGATTTCTATTACACCACAAGTGCCTGTTAGGGTATTCAGTTAGGTGTTGGTGCTCAGACTGTGCTGACTTATGAATACAATGCCAGAATTTGACCTTTAATTATTCTTCCATGGCAGGGGGGATTCACATTCCTACTGACAAGAATAAATGGAAGAAAGACGGTTGTTTCCTGTAAAGATTTTGTCATTTGAAGGATAAAGGTCATTACAGAGAAATGTTGGTTCTAGTTAATGGATTATTCCTTTTTAAACAAAGTTCTCTTGATGTTATGACTTTTGGAAGACAAGATATATCTTAATTCCCGTTAATGGCAATGTAAAATGTTAATATCAGTGGGCCAAAGCAAAAGTACTTTAAAAATCACTGAGGAGTTGCATTAGGACAAATGAGATCTCTGAGTTGTAGTCTGTTACACAAGAAGGGCACTTGATATTTCAGGGACTGAACATTTCTTGGTCTTTTGGTATAAACATAACAACCTTTCTTCCATGGAATAGTCTCTCTGTTTTCCTCATTCTACATGTGTGCTTTGCCAGGAAGATATTTTGCTGATAATATAAGCAAATAGTGGCCAGAAGCAGACCAAGGAAAAAAAAAAAAAAAACATCACAAGCACATTGCAAATGGAATTCAAGCCAGCCATAATATACATCAAAGCTGAATTACTATCCTGAGGTTCCCTTGCACATCTACTATGTTGCAGTTGAAGATTTATCCAGTTCAATTCTTACTGACACATTAGACAGGCTGCTGGGAAATGGGGACTGTCAATAGTTCCTGATCCCTGAAGGCCTTCCAAATTGATGAACTGAACTACCATGTCCAAATAGTGTTACAGTAGCTATGTTTCCATTCTGAGCTCTCCCATGGCAGGGAATCATCAGTGAAATTATTGCAAGGGATGTCCCCACTCAATTTTCATCCTCCACAATTCTCCCATATGTTTTTTGTTCAAAACAGGCTATTTGGGTCTTGATTACTAAAGCGAGAGATCCAAAACCAAAATATTCAGTATTAAAAAGGAACTGCATAGGTTTCGATGTTCCCTAGTAATGAGACTAATCCTATTTACTCAATTTGTACACAAAAAATAATGCATTATTTCCATTTTTTAAAAATGCTATAATAACATGATGAATATTAAATCACTCTCCAGTGGAATTCTGACATCCAGATTACATTCCTAATGGGCTCTCACTCTGAATAATCCAAACTCCAAAGCCTTTTTTCCTCTGTTTTTTGTTTAATTCCTCACAGTCTAATGATATATTTGCTTCTAAAATGATCAAAGTAACTCTTAAATGACTCCCAAAGCAACAGATCTAAATGTTAAGTGCACCAGAATGTAAGTACAGGAGGCACAAAAGGCCTGCACAGTACAGTCAATGAAGAATAAAACTCTGCCATCTTTGTACTCTGGCTGGGATAGGAACCTTGTGCAGCTGTGGACAGCTAGCTAAATATTTAAAACAAGTTTCAGAACCTACCGAAATCAAAGGTGCCTAGTTTATATTTACACAAACATTTTATCTTCCAATACTCCACAAGTTTCTGCAGATTTTATACAATGGAAAGAGCAGAGTTATTTTATCTTGTAGGATGATGCATTGACCTGTAAATTGTTCAAATAGAACGATAAAAGAATCTTACTAAAATGAAAGTTCCAAATAAAGTAATAAAGGTAATGTATAAACAGATGACTCCCATATTGACTAAGCGTACAACTCGGGGCTCTGCTTTGAGCCCATACAACTCCAAATGCTTTCACATCCACATTGTTGAGGAAGTCTCTGCACTTCCATATCAGCTACTTCAAGATAGAAACACGTACAGTATGAATTCCAGGAGCATTTCACTGACAGAAATTCACATTTCTTCATTTTCTACCATTTCCTGATTTAATAACCTCCTACACAGTCTATGTAACTCCAGCTTCACTTGAAGAATCAATCAAGCTTTGCCTGCACTTTCCCTTTCTTAATCATTGCCCTTATTCTTTATTTTTTTCAGCTAAGGAAAAGTATCCTGCTTTCCTGCTTGCTATTACAAAATAAAATATAATCTTGCATTTCCATGCTGGCTAGGAGAACAACCCTTGTGTTTAATTCACAGTATGAATAATACTTATGTCATATTCCCACAAGATCACTGCAGTACAGATTCGCTACAGTCTTGTCTTTTCCAGGAAAAAAAAAAATTAAAAGAGGCTTTATATTTAAATGAAATCTTGAATTGCAGGATCAGACCTTTCCAGATCACAGTTGTTCAAGAAAAAGCTGGTTGTAATAATTTTGCTACATTCTATATACAGAAATGCAGTAGTCTACCACTTCACAAACATGTGAATTTATCACAGGCATAAGCATACTGTGTGGGAGTAGTTACAGCACATATTTGTTGTCGATAGCCACACAATATGTAGAAAAGCATTTTGACCCTCAGAGCTCTATAAAAATTACTTTCTCTAGCATAGTTTTCCTCTAAAAATGTTTCACAAGTTTTACATCCTTTGGGGCCCTCAAGATTCATTCCTCTATGAAGACAATGACTACTAATGCTATCTCTTCTCTAATGTACTCAGTCACCATGCTTTACAAACTGAGAAGCAATACCAAGGGTCCTTCGAAATATATTCATTCTCTACTTATTATTGACCAGCAGAGAAAAGGAATAGTCCTGGCCAAAGTGCTAGCCTCAGCCTACGGAAAGAGTGATGAAACTAAACATAAGTGTAAGAAAGAGAAAGAATGGGATTTCAGTCTCAATGAGGAAGACACAAAGCAGCCACAGGAAGCCATATCAACTTCTGGGTGACTAGAAGGAAAGAAAAAAAAAAAAAAACCAAAAAAAAATTTTCCTTTAGGGGGAAAGCCAAAGAAATCCTGCCCAGAGTGGCATCAGAAAGGTTTCTAGGAAGGACTGCACAAATGCAGGAAGGGACCAGAGGAAATATGTTTCCTTGATTCCATGTATGAACTTATGTATACCTTTACACACAAGCATATACTCATACAAATATGTAAATATATACATGCTCCTTTATTGCTTTCCTAGAAATTTAAACATAAATATTTATGGGTGTAGGGGGATGTGTGTATATAGATATAGGAAATTGCTCCCTCTCTCCTACCGCTTTGCATGAAAGAACACAGAGATTGGGAACTTATTGACTGAAGTTCACTGTATATTGAGATATCAGAATATAGTTTCTCAAAATGAAGGTGTTATTGCCTGAAGCCTCACATATATCCCCAGGGCAGACTTCTATCCTTCTGATCCTAAATTTCCAGGTATGCTTTTATTAAACAATTTTTAATGGATCAAATGGATGTACAAACATTCACTCTCTAACAAATGTGAACTAAAGAGACCCTCTTCTGAGATCCCTCAGATTCCCTGTTCAAGTACATCAAATCATGCTAACATTTTTCCTTTTAATTTTCACACACCTGAACAAAGCCTTATGCCAAAGCTTGAAAAGTCAGGAGACTCAAATTGCCATCAGTCAGAGAAAGTCCGAGAGCTTCAGACCTTTTGCAGACAACATACAATTTTCAAAGCCCTCTCTGTTCAAAATGAATTAATTTGTACCCTACAGTTCCAGGGTGCTGAACTTGGCACTTTCTTTAGAGTGTACGTGCTTTATTTTGAAATATTTCCCTGTTTCAGAATGCAAAGGAGAAAAATCAGAGTCACCAATAGCCACTAGTTTCTGCAAATTTGAGCCTGGAGACTGTTAACTAAAATATTACAAGTTAAAACAAGACATTAAAAAATCCACAATTATTTCTTTCAGGACTAGATGAATAATCACTTTTTATCAGATGACTAAAAACTGGTGGAAAACCATTTCTACTCAGGCCTTTTATTTAATTTTTTTCATAATTGTCCTTCTAAATCTTCTAAATCTCTTAAAATAAAAAAATATAGGTTTAAAATAATTGTTTTTAATAAAGAGTGCAAGTCTTCTGCTTTGGAAGTGTCACTCAACAGCATTTCCAATTTTTCAAAACAGAAAATGCATCCTTTCTTTGCAAAATGTTTTTCAAACTGAAAGGTCAAAATTATTTCCTTCACTTGCTCCAAATATATAAGCAAGACAAGTTGCCTGAAACTGTGTAGTGGTTTTGCCTGGGCTAGGTTTTTCAGTAGCAAGGGGGCTAGGGGAATGGCTTCTTTGAACAAAGAGAGTTGCCAGAAGCTTCCCCTGTAGCTGACAGGGTTAGGGCCAGTAAGTTTTAAGTTGGACCCTGCACCTGACCCAGGCCTGGCCAATTAGTAGTGGAGGTAATGCCTCTGTGAATAACATATTTGAGCAGAANAAAAACATTTCCATTCAGGAGGAAAGCCAAAGAAATCCTGCCCAGAGTGGCATCAGAAAGGTTTCTAGGAAGGACTGCACAAATGCAGGAAGGGACCAGAGGAAATATGTTTCCTTGATTCCATGTATGAACTTATGTATACCTTTACACACAAGCATATACTCATACAAATATGTAAATATATACATGCTCCTTTATTGCTTTCCTAGAAATTTAAACATAAATATTTATGGGTGTAGGGGGATGTGTGTATATAGATATAGGAAATTGCTCCCTCTCTCCTACCGCTTTGCATGAAAGAACACAGAGATTGGGAACTTATTGACTGAAGTTCACTGTATATTGAGATATCAGAATATAGTTTCTCAAAATGAAGGTGTTATTGCCTGAAGCCTCACATATATCCCCAGGGCAGACTTCTATCCTTCTGATCCTAAATTTCCAGGTATGCTTTTATTAAACAATTTTTAATGGATCAAATGGATGTACAAACATTCACTCTCTAACAAATGTGAACTAAAGAGACCCTCTTCTGAGATCCCTCAGATTCCCTGTTCAAGTACATCAAATCATGCTAACATTTTTCCTTTTAATTTTCACACACCTGAACAAAGCCTTATGCCAAAGCTTGAAAAGTCAGGAGACTCAAATTGCCATCAGTCAGAGAAAGTCCGAGAGCTTCAGACCTTTTGCAGACAACATACAATTTTCAAAGCCCTCTCTGTTCAAAATGAATTAATTTGTACCCTACAGTTCCAGGGTGCTGAACTTGGCACTTTCTTTAGAGTGTACGTGCTTTATTTTGAAATATTTCCCTGTTTCAGAATGCAAAGGAGAAAAATCAGAGTCACCAATAGCCACTAGTTTCTGCAAATTTGAGCCTGGAGACTGTTAACTAAAATATTACAAGTTAAAACAAGACATTAAAAAATCCACAATTATTTCTTTCAGGACTAGATGAATAATCACTTTTTATCAGATGACTAAAAACTGGTGGAAAACCATTTCTACTCAGGCCTTTTATTTAATTTTTTTCATAATTGTCCTTCTAAATCTTCTAAATCTCTTAAAATAAAAAAATATAGGTTTAAAATAATTGTTTTTAATAAAGAGTGCAAGTCTTCTGCTTTGGAAGTGTCACTCAACAGCATTTCCAATTTTTCAAAACAGAAAATGCATCCTTTCTTTGCAAAATGTTTTTCAAACTGAAAGGTCAAAATTATTTCCTTCACTTGCTCCAAATATATAAGCAAGACAAGTTGCCTGAAACTGTGTAGTGGTTTTGCCTGGGCTAGGTTTTTCAGTAGCAAGGGGGCTAGGGGAATGGCTTCTTTGAACAAAGAGAGTTGCCAGAAGCTTCCCCTGTAGCTGACAGGGTTAGGGCCAGTAAGTTTTAAGTTGGACCCTGCACCTGACCCAGGCCTGGCCAATTAGTAGTGGAGGTAATGCCTCTGTGAATAACATATTTGAGCAGAAGGAGTTGTTCATGAGGAGCTGCGGCCCATGGGAAGGACTCACGCTGGAGAAGTTCATGAGGGACTGTCTCCCGTGGGGAGGGACCCCACAGTGTAGCAGTGGGAAGTGTGAGGAGGTCTCCCCCTAAGAAGCAGCAGCGGCAAAGTCCATCTGTAATGAACTGACTGCAACCCCCATTCCTCATCCCCTGCACCGCTGAGGGGGAAGGAAAGGGAGTTCTGGGAAGTGGAGGAGTGGGGGGATGTGTTTTAAGACAGTTTTATTTCTCATCTCCCTGCTTTTATCGTCTCTTTAATAAATCAAACCTTTTTCTCCGAAAGTTAAGTCTGTTTTGCCCGTGACGTTAATTACCAAGTGATCTCTCCGTCCTTATCTCAACTCACAAGCAGTTTGTTATATTCCTCTCTCTCTCTCCCGTCCAGTTCAGGAGGGGAAGTAATATTATGACTGGGTGGATATTGGGCTAAACCACCACAAACTGCCCAGGCTCTTTGTCCAAAAATCTCTGAAGGCTTTTAATACTACTGAACTTCCAGGTAGGCTATGATAGCACTTATTTAGAATATAGGCTTTACCATAACTTTAAGATCACTTGTATATTATTTCAGGCATTATCATAAAAGTATTTAGTGAATAGCTTTTATGGGAAATAACCTCTGTCCACTACTCCCATATCCTGCTAGGAGTTATGGATGGGTATAGAGTAGGAAGTCTTACTTCTACTATTAGCACACTTACTCATATACTTTAAAACAAAGCACTAAAATTAATTTATAAGTAATAATTTGAAGTGAAATTGACTTTCTTTAATCACATTTAGTGTTATATACTGTGATGCATTACTAAATAAAAAAATACTATAAAAAATGACAAAAATCTATACTTAATGTAAGTTAGCCAATTACTTTAAGTGCTGCTACAGTCAGAAAAGTGATTCAAGGATAAATATGGGAACACACAATGACATTTCTTCAATAGTTTCCAGATCAAAGTCAATGTAAAAGACAAAAGGTCAATTTTTTCCCTCTATCCCATCATATCACAAACTCTTCATAGGACTTGGGTAACTTGGTTTAATTTTTTTCTTTCCTAGCATTCTCTGCCACAATAATGATGATTATACATTACATTACAAGACACGCTTTTCACAGGAAAGTCTTTTTTTCAAGGTAGAAATTGAAGATTTCATATTTGCCTGTAGTCTAGATACCCAGTATCCCTGGTTATTCATGAATAAGTATGTGGTGCAGAATAAACATTCAGAGAATTCTGATACTTGTTGCATGAAAAGGTGCTTAGGACTGATCTGTTCTTCCCTTTATCACCTTATTTAGCAGCATCAGTAACAGAGATGTCCAAGGATTCCCTCTTTAAGTAATTGCTATTGCAGATTGATGACCATAAAAAAGCTGTGCTTCTCTGTAACTAGCTGTTTATATTCTATACATGTTACTATTCAAATACTATTAGAATACAGCAATCCCAGTTCCAAGCTTCTCTGCAACACTTCCAGATGGCATGCTCCATCCAACTTAAAAACTCAGGTGTTTTTAATGACACATGCAAACTCACAGCATTTGCAGAAAAAGACTAACACTTCTAGTAGTGTCAGATTTTCTGAATGGGCACAGATCAACACGTCTGCACTTGGTTTCAAAACTTTTCAAGCTCCAGATTCCCTGCATTTACATTAAAGAAGGCATGATCACTGAAAAGCCTGAAGATAAATATGGCATCCCCAGTGATGTAGAAGTGGTTGACAGCTGACATAATGATGCAGAAAGCAGAAGATACTTTATTAAACTGAGAAAAATAAAAGAAATCTTAAAGACAAAGTAAAGCAGTTAAGTAGCTTATATGTAAATAGTCTACCTTCCTTTTGTTGTGACACCCAATGCTTCACATCACAACTGTGTGCAATGTTACATATGCACTATGTAAAAGCATGCATTTTTCAAAATTTATTATAGAATCACAGAATCGTAAGGATTGGAAGGGACTTTGAAAGAACACGTAATCCAATCCCCCTGCCAGATAAGGACCACCTAGACTAGGTCACACAGGAACTCATCCAGGTGGGGTTTGAATGTCTTCATAGAGAGACCCATCTGGGCAGACTGTTCCAGTGCTTATCCCTCTGCAAATTAAATGATTGCAAGAGTAATGGCCTGTATAAAGGGACCCTTGCAAAGCATTACAGTTATAAATAGTTATATCTAGTTATAAAACTATGGATAGCATAATTCCTGTAAATTCCAATCAAGAATGAGGTCCTTGATAGATCGAAATAAAACTGCCGTGTAAGTGATGCAAGAACAAAACTTCCCTTAAAACTCATCACATGGAAAACCAAGGTCTTTCTATATAGCAAGATTCATTCATGAAGATTAATGTAGCATCAATGTTCATAATAAAAAAAGTCCTGTCTGTAACCTTAAAAAAAAAAAATAAGGGGAAATAATTTATAAATTGATTGACTGTGGTTTTGGGGTTTTTATCCTGTAAGAATAAAGCTCTGTATATAGATTTGAAGGGTCCAAAACTCTTTAATAGTTTCTTCTACAAAACTTTGGTGCAATATTTTTATTAACCAGACACCACTCACATATTGAGACTAAAAATTAAGAATAAAATATTACAGCTCCCTTTCACAGGTCTAACACCATTTTTATTAACAAATAGAATCCTTAAAAAAAAAAAGTTGTTTTTTTTTTTTTTTTACATTTGGCCACATGGGTATGTGCACAATGTATGTGCGTAGAAAAGCAGAGAGACTCGATAAAACTACAGAGAAAGTGTTTCTCAACAGTGAGATTTACTTGCATTGCTCTTCAGAAATGTGACTCCCTATTCCTCATTGTTTTCATTTTCACATCCAGCATTCAAAATACTTCTCCAATCCCTTCTCTACCCATGCATCTGTTTATTTGCTCACCCTAGAAGCACACTTTCAACTGTTTGTTACCCAACCTCATCTTACTGTAGGCAGCACCCATTGCTTTTAACCTACTGTCATTTTAGAGCTTAGTAAGATTCTTTATGAAACTTGCCACGCTAACAATTTTTATGTCAGAAAATTAGATTACTGATGCATCTATATCCAGAAGGTCAGCAAAATAAAACATTAAACTTCCCAGCAGACATTTACACACTGATGAAATGCATGTAGAGATAGCAAAGATACTTCTGGAATGGAAAAAGCAATTCAAAACACAGATGAAGCTTTTTAGGATGACACAACAGCTCTGATTTCTGTTGCAAGTTAACAGGTGGGTAGAACTGGTTTCACAGAGCACTGTCAGACAGTCATTGACAAACACCATTAAGTCATATTTTTTCCCCAGAAAATTTATGTCAAATACCACAATTTAATATGAGCTTTCCATTAAGACATTTAAAGTAAAATAATACAATTAATACGATTCTGGTTCCTTGAGCTCTTATTGAATTGCTTTATTCCTGAATGCGCCACTTAATTCTGTTGCCTAAAGCATTTCTAAACCAATGTCAAACACTGGTTCAGACACTGAGAGGAAGGATTTTCCTTCTATTTCACAAGTGGTAAAGGGATGCATACAAAGGCTAGAAAGCCTTCTCAACATGACATGATAAAAAAAAGCAGGGACAGAAGGAGGGCTCATACTGTATCATTCTGGCCTTGAGCTCCAACAGCTGTACAACACACCAGAGCAAGACAGGAGACTTGGTTTTGTCTTAGTCATAACTTAAATGCTATATTATATAATCATGACTTTCATGTCAGGCAACAGTTTCATCAGAAGAAAGTTCCTATTTTAATCAATGGGGAACAGATTTCCCTGGATCTTCTTGAATTATGCACAAACTACCAAAGAGAAAAGTGGAAAAGCTAAGACTGAGTCATGAAGATGCAGTATGTATATGAACCTTTATCTTTTCTTACACAAATGCAGGAGAATTGTATGGATCTGTATCAATGACCTTTCCCCTCATTGGACTAGATGATCTCTAAAGGTCCCTCCCAACCCCTACCATTCTGTGATTCTGTGAGCTATCAAGTTTGAGGTCTCTGAAAGGTCACTTCACCCATTTTTCTATTAATTTCTTCATCACAAGGGACAAAATCTAAAAGCTGGTTTCATGTTAGATGTAATGTTTTGCTTTGTCCATTTCAATATAGCAATGTCTTTAAGTCTTCTGCATCTTTCCTGTGAAAGCTCACCAGACTTCAAGGCATTTTACTAGAAAGTTGTGCATACAGATTTCTATCTGTAGCTTCAATGTAAAAAAAAAGCATATTTTATCATAAGCACAATATTAAGAGGCTTGTTAGGCTGTTCAGAGACTACTCTGTATTTCTAATTACCAAATCTGTTACTTTTCATTAATCTGGACAGAGCAGAAATTATAATCCAAAATGCATGTCTGATAAGGGACACATAACTCATGAGGTAAAAATATTTTAGCTCCAGTATAGCACAGTATTACTATAAACATGGGACTTGTTAAATAGTGCAATGTTATTTTGTCTTCAGAAAATCTGACGGTTTCTACATGGAAGACATCAAGGGATTGGCTGGTTTTTAGAGATCAGCAGATGGACAAATTAAAATATTACTTAAGGGAATAATATAACTTTCAGAAAACAGGTAGCTAAAGACCATATATTACTGTAAACTACCAATGCCCACTGCTAGAAACATTCCAGAATCATAAAGGTGCATCCTTTAAGTGACCTTTCTCCTCATGGCAGCAGTCAACTCCTTCACCTTGAGCGGGGATGTATTGCTGGAGGTGCATAAGCATGTCTGTGCTGAAGCTAAAGAGGGCAATGGCCACGACCTGGGAGCCAGGCTGCTGCTCTTGTCCTCAGCATGTAGTATTCTGGGAACTAAATCATTTATCCCCTACTCACCCATTCCCGCCCAGAGTTGCAAAGTTCAGCTGGTTTCTCTATGAAAACTCCTCCCAACAACTTCTGGTGGAAAATTAAAAAATCCTTCTAGTGGAATCAGTGTAAGTTGGTGGTCACAGAGAGGAAGCAGTGCATGGGCAGCTGCAGTGCTCAAAACGCTTCCACTGAAAGCAGGAAAACAACTGTGGCAATTTTTCATCCCCTTTTAGTGTCTTACTGGTACAGACTGAGGCTCAGCCTGTGGTAAACGGCAAAGATAAATTTGATCGTAACCGAATTTACACAGCATGTAAATTAAAGGCTTCAGGATTTGGTACTGACATGCTAACCTTTTGCAGAAAGAGGCAAAGAAACACAAAAGTATTGCTGAATTAAGTGATACCATAGTTCAGTAACTAGGTCTGCTACTAGGGAAAATGAGTTATAGCAGTTTGTACATAGAGTGCTTGGGGTGTTACCAGGGCCAGGATTCCCAGGAATGGAAAGATCCCCAACTCAAGCAGTTTTGGAAGGTTAAAGCTACAAATCATCAGGAGAGAATCAATAGTAACTATAAAAGGATGTTTGTGAGACAACCTTTTAAGAATTTTTTTGGGGTTGTGGGGTTTTCTTTTCAGTCTTAGAAATAACCACTGATCAATTTCAACTTTCTAAGCCCAATCCTCTGCTACA
This sequence comes from Urocolius indicus, assembly GCA_013401255.1. Taxonomy (NCBI): domain Eukaryota; kingdom Metazoa; phylum Chordata; class Aves; order Coliiformes; family Coliidae; genus Urocolius; species Urocolius indicus. The sequence goes on from WBNH01005426.1 coordinate 243,884, forward strand.
CAGCAACTTTATCACTACCAGAAGGCAACCACAAAAACACCTGCCATGTACCTTGCAGTTTTTGCTTTCAAAGCATTCACTGGCCAAGCATTACATAATTACACAGTAATTACATGGCAGTTTATTTGCTGAGTTGCTAGATTTTTGAGTCTACAGTTTACAGTATCATGGCAGCCTTTTCGTGTTTAAAGTAATTCTATAAAACTAAAAGGATGTTACAGTCTTTTTTTAATTCCCACTTAAAATCATTGTCATCATCTTCAATCCACTTGAAGCAGCAGTGACATCTCTAGCAAATAAGAAAGCTACATCTATCATTTTCAGAATTCCTTTGAGCTCAAAATCCTTTAGATAATCTTTTTGTTTTTCTGTAAAGCAAGAGTAGCCCAACTTCAAAAACAAAGATGTTATTTCTCTCTGATTCACCATTGAAAATCTGTCATTATAAAGGAAGAATGCCAATAAAAACCTGTTCTGCATTTGTGGAAGACGATGTATAAAATCTAAACTATATGCACAGATACACACAAAATTATTCTTCCAATAATAATTTAACTTTCATTTCCTGTCTTTGAAATCCGCTCATAGTAAGTCATGACATCAAGAGCTTACTTATCACATTTTAAACCAGAAGAGTTTGCACAGGGTTTTAAAACTTGCCATAGAAAAGTTATTTTCCTCATTACAGATCCTATATCCATTACAGATACCATATACTAAAGATGAGAGTGCTGAAATTGCCATGAGTTAAACATATGGAACAGTGTTCATATCAGTTGAGCAGAGGGGGAAGAAAAAAATTAAAAAGATATGTACACAGTTCCCTTTCATTCTGAGAGAAGAATTTTTTTATTGACTCTTTACACCCATCCTAAGATACTACATTTTCTTGTGGAGAGACTCCTTTTCCTCAAGTTTCGGCTCAAAGCAAACAAAATGTGGAAGGAAATGCATCAGATGTAGTGAAAATTTTAACTCTACCTTTTGGTTTAATGCCAGGAAGTATGTTGCTGTGAAATTTAGTTCAAGTGGAGAATAGTGTGAGGAAGCATATGAAAAAAGAAATGGTACTACTTATGGAGACAATTAATTTTTAAAGAGAACAGTACTCGGCTTTGATAGAAAGCATTTTCTGGGAATGGGTAGAGGCAGCGTTGAACTTCCTTGCACAGCTACGTGACCTCTGCCAATCAACGTCAACACTTTATTAATATTTTACTGAAAGAAGTGAGAGATGATTCAAACTTCGTCTGTCTTGGTAGTTGTTGCTAAGCAACTTTACTGCTTGTCTGAGAACTAGTTCTCACAGCAACCTTTCCTTCAAACCAAAGACCTGCATCCACTTGAAACACTTTCCCCTTTGTCAATGAAGAAGCCAGTAAGTTATATTCCACCCCTCCCTTTACAATTTCTTCTCCATCTCCCAGTTAAAAGGAAAACTTTACTTACCATAGTCACTGTCATAAAACACTATGAATTTCTGCCACCGCAGCTCAGTCACCAGCTTCAACATGACATCGTTGAGGCGGACGGGTGGGCGGGCAGCCAGCGTGTATTCCTCCTCCTCCAGGCTGGGGTTGAGGTGGCAGGCTGTGCGCGGGGAGCCTCCCGTGTTGCGCTGCACAAACAGGTGGGGGATGTGCATGGCATCCGTCAGGGACTGCAAGGCATTGGCCGAGGCACAGCCAGTGGATGTCACTAAGGCTAAGATCCCCAGGGTCATTAGGTCACAGGCTGGATAAGACAAGAAATAAAGAAGACAAGAAATAAAGCAGGGTTAGAACAAGCTTGACAGGTCCTTTGACCAACTCTAGATGCTGAGAAAGGAATGAGACAGGTTTTACTCTTTCCATTAACACAGAGCTGAAATGATTTATATTACAGTATCAGCTAAAGCCTTTCAGAGTTAGGTCCTGTACCTTACTAGTAGGAGACATTATCTGCAATATGTACTGATAAGAAAAAACTGAGGACAGATAACCTTACTACTGTCATTTCTTCAGACAGGAGCTGATGCAGATGGAGATTATAGCCCTTGATTCAGGTTACTGCTGGGGAAGCAAGAACTGAACTACCAAAACCCACTTCCCTGCTTTCCCCTCTTAATCTTTGATAGGCACATTGGATGAAGACTTTGAACAATGAAGAGCAATTTCAGATTCAAGGATTTGTCTTACACAAAAGAGTTGTGAAGGACTTTTAAATTGATTTGAAAAAACATTCACTGTGTGTCTCAGAACAACAAAGAAACATCAAAGGCACTTACTAGAGCAAAGGCAACTCAAATAACTACACTATTCTTAATAACACTGTAGCTGTCTTAAAAAAGATCTGGAAAAGCATATACCATTTAAAAAAACACAGCATGTACATTTGAACCCATCTGGATTTGAGAATGAAGCTTTAGGTGAAATGCAGGCCACACAGATCAGACAGCCCTAGGCAGAGTGGCCCAGCAGCTTCTCGCCCAGTTCACTCTTCCCAGGACTTCTCCAAATAAAACAACCTGATATTCAAGCTGGGGTTGATACAACATTTCCAGTCATGACTTCGAGCTGTAACTCGGAAGCTATTTCATCAGATGTGGTGGTAAGAATCATAGAATAGCGGGGGTTGGAAGGGACCTCTGTAGATCATTCTGCTAAAGCAGGTTCCCCTCAACCAGGTCACACAGGAAGTGGGTTTTGAAAACCTCTGGAAAAGGAGACTTCACACCCTCCCTGGACAGTCTGTGCCAGGGCTACCTCACCTGAACAGTAGAGAAGTTTTTCTTTGCATTTAAGTGGAACGTTTTGTGTTCCAGCTTATGTCCACTACCCCTAGTCCTATCACTAGATACTATAGAAAAAAGTGTCACCCTATCCTCCTGACATCCACCCTTTAGGTACTTAAAAGTGCTAATGAGGTCCCCACTAAGTCTTCTCTTTTCTAGGATAAACAGCCCCAGATTCTGCAGCCTCTCCTCATAAGAGAGATGTTCCTGTCTCCCAGTAATTTTTATAGCCTTCCACTGGACTTTCTCTAGAAGCTTCCTGTCTCTCTTGAGCTGTGGACCCCAAAACTAAGGCACATGTTGATGTTCAACAACAATTGAGTAGTAGCAAAGTTGGCCTCTGAGAGCTCAGCAACCACTTGCACAAGCGTAGTCTGCCTAAAATAAACCAGCCACTTTGCTTCCCCAAGGACAGAGGCCCAGCATACTAAAGCCAAGCAGAACGTTCCTGGAAGATGTTCCACAGTCCTGCTGCAGTAAACACGAGCTTGCTAACCATGGATAAATGAAAGAACCTCTGGGGTGCAATTCAGAGCTCCTTCAGGACATGCACAGCAGCTGAGCAGGAAATTCAGCTTCTGGTTAGAAAGGGGAGAGTACCCATGCTGATGTTTCCTTCCTACACGGTGACTGCCTCAAGGGGCAACAGAGCAGGCTGCCCAAGTATGGCATGGCAAGACCACTAGGGCATGTATCAGGTCTGACAAAGCAGGAGAGACACTGCTGCCCTGTCAGCCACCTGCTGCCTCTCACCTCCAGGGGAAATGGACAGAGCGCAAAGGTAGGGAAATGAACACAATGCATTAAAGGGAGTTTTCTTCCTCCTATAAACATTTTCAAGAGGTCAAAAAGTCAAAGAGACTGGACACGTTATGAATAATTAGAGGTAATTAACAGTTAATTATCAATTAATATTAATTATATAAAGCTGCAGTAATTAAATACATAAAACCGTTTCTAATGCACCCAGTGAACCATCTCATCAAATACCTTCTCAGATCAGACAGAAAAATTTATGTCAATTTGATAAGGGATAACATAAAAAAAATGTTTCATCTTCTCTGTGCACAGAACTTTCAACACATATCCTAACACAACAGAGAAAGATGAAGTGCTTTTGAGACAATTTCCTTGATGGTCTTTACAATAAACATATGTCAGCGGCATTATCTAAATTTACTCTGTGTTGATTATAGTTATATGAAATTGTTCTTTGTTCTTCCTGAGAGCTGACCTGATTTAACAGCAGGGAGGCATTACATTTGCCAAATGGGAGACCCAGGTTTGGGAACAGATTTGATTTCCCAGGCTTCTTGCCAGAGAAAACTGAACATGTCATACAGGTAATTTATTTAGTCACAGTAGGGGAGGGAACAGAGAAGTGGGAACAGAGGGAGAGAACAGCAGAGCTGAGCTGTAAACCCCTGCAGAGATCACCAACTAGCAAGCTTTACTGTCACCAAGGGCGAGAGAATCAAGCCACATGGGTCGGTAGAAGGAACAATTTACTTGCAAAGCAGACGGAGAGAAAAAAGCCGAAGCCCTTTCTGATGGGAGGCTGCATTCAGAGAGTCACTTATTTGTGGAATATAGAGCTGATCACTAGTTGTATAACAAGAGATAACTTCATTCAGTGGTTGACACTAATCAAAAGCTGCTCACTTATTAGCAGCAAGAAGACCAGATATACAACAGACCAAAGCAAACGGGCCCTCTTATCTCCCCACACAGCCCACTGAACACAGCTGAAATATCTCAAAAACTGTTTTGGCTGAGGTATTTTCACAGTGTTTTGTAGTTTGTGTCAATGGGCTAAAATGAAGGATTAGTCAATACGCTTCTACATTCTGATATTTTGTCAATTGATTGTGTTCTGCCTGAAAGCATATGTTCCACAGTAAGTGTTATCTCCTCTTGAGTCTGTTTTGAGATAGTATAGCAGGCAATAGAAAACTGGAATGACTAAGGAAAAAAAGGTTTCCTATTTTCTGAATTGCTTTCTTTAGTCAAACTACAGAATGCGAAACAGAATGTGTCATATTTCTAATAGAACTTGCACTATATAAAAATACAATACATTCCAAGTTCAGCCTCTCCATGGTTATTATACTGAAGGGTGAGAATAAGCTTTTAGCACATAAAGAAAAGTATTACTTTCCACGTGAGTAACACAATGGGGAAATACTATAGAACAGACTCCAAGGGGAAACACTACATAACAGACTCCAATTCATTAGAAAGCTCATTAACTCCTCAGACGTCTTGAAATTCCTTAGCAGGAGAATGTTCAAAGATGACACAGTCCCTGAAGAAAACTCTGGTGACAATTTCTTTACTGTTTCACCCCACATGTTTGTACTTTCTATCATACAAAACTTTGACATTAAATTTTCAGTTTTACTTTATATTAGCAAAGGATATTCAGTAACAATCAAACATTCCGACTACGCAACTGACTAATTTTCTATGTCAGTTGAAGTTTCATAAACAGAAGAACCTGTGACTTTTCCAGATGGGTTTCATAACCCTCATCTTGATTTTTTGGTTTTTTTTAAGGTGATATATAGATATTTCAAGTGCCTTGGTCCATGCCTCCTAACATAAATGAAAGGAGAATCAAAATACCTTGAGATCTTTAGTGGTCTTTAATTACTATACTTGTAGCTACAGCATTTTCACATGTTTATAACTAAGAAGCTTCTACACTTATCCTGTAGATATATTGGCATATTTATGTTTCAAGAAATAAAGCTTTTGAAGTATTTGTTCAACAGATAAAAAGGCACAGGGTTCTGTCAATCTGCCTCTGGATTTCACTGTTATATGAACAGCAATAACTATTAGTTTACTGTTCTGAATTCCTTTCTCACCGCCAGGCTTCATTTTAAGGTACCAACACCCTACAAACAGTACAGTAAGAAATGTGCATGGTAACACAATGAAAACATGATCACCATAACTAAAGAATAAATCTGCATTCATCTACTTGAACAGGTTACATTATTTCACAGTAGTTGGTCATCGGTGTTGGCCTCCACCAAAAACCATCTCTCGAGTTCATACTTGGATTTCACTGAAGTTTACCAAATTATTCCTTAATCCAGTTTTCAGTTGTTTCAGTGAGGTATCTCTCCTAACCTATTCCTTTGAAGTCTGTTCTCAGAAACTCCCTTTTCCACATCTGCTTGATATTTTATATCTTGAACTGTTATTTCCAGTGCAGAGTTTCACAACACACTGCTCTCTTCTCCATCTATTGCCTTGGTTTCTTTCCACTTATTTTCTCTGCTTCATCTTTGTCATAGTGTTGACAGAAGTAAGACAAGTTAATATATATTGGGCACCCAATACAACTTTGTCTAAATTATCTCTTACATCATAGAAATACATACCAAACTTTTCTCTCATTCTGTAACCCATATTTCTAACTCCAGTCACACTCCTTTAAGACTACACTTAAGCCTGGAAGAGCAGCTATTATTCTTCAGGCTGCACCTTATCCATTTGACCTTTTTAACTAGTGGAGCAGCTCTTTACATGTGAGATGATGCAAGAAAGCTACTTTGCTACTATGTGTTTGAGATCTTGCTGTTCTACCATTGCCTCATGTATTGTCATCCTATTCCTGAAGATAGGTGCAGATGGCAAAGTCATGATTTGTCTCTATCTTCATAGGGATATTTGCATTAAGAGCTTTAGCTCCAATTTCTCAGTAATTAAATCTCTCTCTATCTCCCCAAACTACAGGAAATCAAAATACTCAACAGAAAACTGTTATCTTGCTCCTGGCAACATGTCAATATGACCATCTTTCCGTCTCCCTTTCAGTGGTTTCCTGTTATTCAGAGAAGGGTAGAAACTTATTCTCTTGTTTCCACGATTATCAATACACCAGCTGCCAGTGTAATTTTGGACATAATATATCCACCTACCATTCATACTGCCTCTTCAGACTTTAATGTCTTTCTGTGTTTCACTTCTGTGTATCTCGATAGCTGGTCCTAGTCACTTTGGACATCATCTGATCATATTTGATAAATCCTCTCCAAATTGTTTTCTCTTCTTACTTGGAATTTTCCCTTCTTTTTTAGTCTGCCTAACACTTTGAAGCTCTTTACTGCACTGCAAATGGAGAATCTGAATATAATTTGAAATAATTTGCCTGTTTAAAAAACACAGTTTGAAAATTAAGAGGTCGCTGCCTTTTTGCTCAGATTTTAAACTTAAGGAAGAGAACTTCAGATCTGGAAAGAGAATGGAAATCCAACCACACTGCATATACATGATATTTCTGGTGTAGTACTCTGCAATGAAATGATTAACCAAGTTGGCACTTCAGTATTTGTAAATAGGTTTCAATGCTACCATATTGCTGAGATGAGGGACATCATGCTTGCCTTAGTACTACAATTTGGGAGAAACCTGATTTTTCACATTGTTTATATTTGAAAACCAGTAAGAAAAAAGATAAATCATTTTGTCATTAAAACATCAAATTCCAGACGACATAGCAAATTCTAGGAAGGGGAAAAGAATGAAAATCTATTTTGGGAACCCAAATCCTAGTGTAGTGATTTTGACCTGGGCCAGGTTTTTCAGTAGCAGGGGGGCTAAAGGAATGGTTTCTTTAAACAAAGAGAGCTGTCATAAGCTTCCCCTGTAGGTGACACGGTTAGGGCCAGTCAATTTTAAGTTGGACCCTGCACCTGACTCGGGCCTTGCCAATTCGTGGTGGAGGTAACGCCTCTGTGAATAACATATTTGAGCAGAAGAAGTTGTTGTGCAGCTGCAACAGGGAGAAAGAATGTGAAAACATCTCCGCAGACACCAAGGTCAGTGGAGAAGGAGAGGGAGGAGGGTGCCCAGGCACTGAGAAGAAGGCTCCCCTGCGATATGTGGTGAGGACCATGGTGAAGCAGGTTGTCCCCCTGCAGTCCATGGAGGCCACCGGGAAGCAGAGATCTACTGGCAGCCCGTGGGGGAGCTGCTCACGCCGCAGCGGGTGGATGCCTGAGGGAGGC
>WBNH01005426.1:251840-349409 GCA_013401255.1 Urocolius indicus
AAACCTTTTTCTCCCTAAGTTGAGTCTGTTTTGCCTGTGATGCTAATTGCCGAGTGATCTCTCCGTTCTTACATCAACTCACAAGCAGTTTGTTATATTCTTCTCTCTCTCCCGTCCAGTTTAGGAGGGGAAGTAATATTATGACTGGGTGGACATCAGGCTAAACCACCACCACACCTAGTATTCCATGAGATTATCAAGGCCTGCAATTTATCCTGCTGAAAATGCATAGTTAGCAAATCTACCAACTGACCTAGAAAGTAGATGTCAAATATGTGCTTTATATAAACAAACACATGAGAACCTAGCTATTATTCATGTGTACAAAATTTTATCAGAAAATTTGGTTCATTAACCAGTTTATATATAAAAAGATACTCTTAACAAAACTTTTCTGTGAAACAATGGAAAAGCAAAGAGTTGGAAGATAAAAATATATTAGTTCGGGAAGATGATAAGCTGTATCTTTTCTCAAGATTTAAGTTTTAAGGGAAACACATCCATAGAAGTACCCTTAAATTAAATGGAAAAAGTCCTTCTGGGAGGCTTGGCTGGAGCACAGAGATGAGATAGAAGGGATGATGATACAAGAAGAAAAACCACAGCTCACCAAGCAATACTTCAAAATCGAGACGATGATGATACAATTCCTTCAGCTAAAAACAAAATAACACAAACCAGAGAAGGAAGCATTTTCACGTATATGTAAACAAAATCCACGTGTTTCTGCTGTAGTACATGAGAAACTTGTAAGCAGTTGAGGCACAAATACACAACTAACTCAGATACACAGAAAAACAGCAAAAGGCTTTTAGCTATCTATATTTTAATTGTCTTTGGGCCTCAGAATGTCTTGAAAATTTAAATGCTTTTGTGCAAAACCTTTTGTACTTCAGGCAGAAAAAAATGTAGAATAATCTCACAAACATCACTGAGGATGCTCCTATTAAAAATACTAATCTATAGAAATATTTATTCCTACTATTAGTGAATTAGGGACAACATCAAAATTAGTCATCTAAGAACTCACTCAACCTGATGCTTCAGTACAAGGAGGTTCATAGAGAATACTTTATTCCTTATGACTTTACATTTTATTTATGGTGTTTATTTTCTCTTAAAATTCTTTTGTGAACTAAGAAAGGCAATTCATAATGAATGTGTATCATTAGCACCTAATGACAGGCTATGCAGTTATTGTCCTTTTGGATACTCAGCAATAAATATATTTTTCTCTGTTCCATATCTGTAGGCTTTTCCTTTCCTCTATGCTCTGTACTTATACTATGTTTCTTCAAATAACTAAGAATTTATTATTTTTACCATGAAAATATTCCAGCTATAATTACTTGTCATAGAACTGTTAATAGAGAAAAAAAGATAACTGTCAGCAAAAACCTTTTTATTGCTATGTCTCCTTATATAGAGTAAAGGGAAATATTTCTTAATCTATTACACAGACTTTCAATTAAAACAAAATCCATCTTAAATCAAGAAAGAAAATTTGCAATTAGTCCACTCTGGTTTGATGCAAAACTTAAACTCACCAAAACCCTTAACTACCCAACAACGTCAATGTTTTTTGGATCCAACATTTAAGAACAATAAATATTTCCTCTTTATCATTTCAACAGCTCTGTTTTCAACACACCTTACTTGATGTGTCTTTTTTTCTGAAGCCATGAACATCACATTGGAAAGAATCAGAGCAGGGCTCTCCAGTTCAAAAGAAGCCAAGGCTACCTTCTCCTGCCAGCTCATAAACTCAAGAAGAGTTTGAAAGCCTGACACACACACCCCCCACATTCCCAGAACATCGCTGGGCAAGATGTTGATACCTTCCCTTGTGTAAACAACAAGAAAACCTGGTGGCACAGTCCCTAAACACACAGAAATTACATTGCCAAAGCTAAAAAAATGTGGAAGCCAACCTGTAGCAAGATCATTAGCGTCTACACATGGTCAAGACCCTGCCAGTGAGGCACACACCTCCACTAATTCCATGAAAATTAATCGAGCTCATTCCTGACTTGTGGCAGGTTCAAATTCTCCCTTGTAGTGCCACTATGAAGAAAAAGTATTAATTGCCAGTAGTGGAAATGTCCTTGGGAGCCTGCCATTGTTTGGGGGATTTTTTGCTACTTAGTTTCTAAGAGCTACCTATAAGAACCACGGCATGTTACATTGAAAAAAAACAGAATAATTACCATTTAGTCTGTTTCTGAGTTCTTTTTTCATCTCTTGTTATCTCTTTTTTTTTTCTTTGAAAACACAAGATAAGGGTAACTTAGGTGTTTTTTCTTAGCAACTGAATCTTAGCAACTGAAATAAGACTCATAGCTCACTTGATAAACACTTTGTTTTTTCTTGTAGGAAAATTTACCATAAATTGTATGGATAAAGTCCTATAGCTGGATACTTCAGTCTCAATTTAAGTAAAATTCTCCGCAGGCCAGCTCAAAGTACTTTGTAATTCAAAACTTTGACATGCATCATCGCTTACATTTTCTAAGATAACAATGATTATTTCAGTAGACTGTCAGTTAAAAGGAAAAGAGTGCAGAAAAGAAGTATATACATTTAGTAGTGTGCATATTTAAGTGTACTTGTAATCAGTATATCAGAGTATCCCTGAAAAAGCAGCACCTGGAAATACTTCAAAAGCTAAAAGTATAAGATTTTTAAAGTTTTTTTTTAAATATTTGAAATATTTTAAATATTTACCCAAAAAAAGGCAGAAATTGTTATTAAAGACATTCTCCTATTCTTGAATTGTGTTTTTCATTGTTTTTCTCCATTGATCAGCTTAAATTGAAGGAGGAGGAGGAGGAGGAATGGGTGAAAGAAAAAGAAGGAATTTGGTCTTATGTGCATGTTTTCTGCATTTTTTCCTCCAGAAATGTGCTGATATGTGTAGAAGTGAGACACATTGGCAATATTACCTTCCTTGTGCTACTTTGCCCACATTGCCTTTACCTCTCCTAGGGTCAGAAGCTGGCTCCATCTTCTTTGAGTTACTACTTAGAGTGCTAACTCCTTACTTCTCATTGACCCTGGCTACATAGGAGAAGCACAGTATTTAAATCTTCAACTTGCTTTAACTATATCGTTTACTACCTGATGTCTTGTGGGCAAAGTCTCAGCATATATGAACTCAAGAGCCCCCCTGACATTACCAGGGCTGTCTTTTACCTCTAAATAACAGTCACTGTGTCTTGTTTCCTCCATTACCCCCATGGTTCAGCATTTTCAGTATATTGTCACTGTTGCCTTTTACACACAAAGACAGCTCACCTAGTTACAGTAAGCTGCAAAACACTTATTTTGCAGAACCTACAGTGAACACACAAAATTGCATAGTTCCTTTCCCTAGGATGCATATTGCCTGCAACAATTGGAAGCTGAAAGCAAGTTTATGATGCACAGAACATCATCAATCATAGAACAGTAGGGGTTGGAAGAGACCTTTAGAGATCATCAAGTCCAACTCCCCTGCAGAAGCAGGTTCACCTAGATCAGGTCACATAGGAATGTGTCCAGGCGGGTCTTGAAGGCCTTCAAGGAAGGAGACTCCTCAACCCCTCTGGGCAGCCTGTGCCACTGCTCCGGCACCCTCACAGTAAAATAGTTTTTTCTTATATTTAAGTGGAACTTTTTTTGTTCCAGCTTCATCCCATTACCCTTTGTCCTGTTGCTAGCTACAACAGAAAAAAAAAGGGATGCTCCAATCTCCTGACACTCACCCTTTAGATATTTGTAAATGTGAATAAGATCTCCCCTCAGTCTCCTCTTTTCTAGACTAAATAGCCCCAGTTCCCGCAGCCTTTCCTCATATGAAAGATGCTCCAGTCCCTGATCATCTTGGTGGCCCTGTGCTGGACTCTCTCCAGAAATTCTGTCCTTCTTGAGCTGAGGAGCCCAGAACTGGACACAGGACTCCAGATGAGGCCTCACCAGGGCAGAGTAGAGAGGGAGAAGAACCTCCATTGACCTGCTGGCCACACTCGATGCATCCCAGGATGTCATTGGCCTTCTTGGCCATGAGGGCACATTGCTGGCTCATGGTTAGCTTATTATCAGTCAGGACTCCCAGGTCTCTCTCTGCAGAGCTGCTCTTCAGCAGTTCCACCCCCAGCCTGTACTGGTGCATAGGGTTGTTCCTTCCCAGATGCAAGACTCTGCACTTGTTCTTGTTGAACCTCATGAGGTTCTTCTCCGCCCAACTCTCAGAAAGCAAAAGACAACATTATTTGTGTTCATATAACTCACTAAACCACTAGTTACCATCAATGAAAAGTTAACCAAGAGCAGGAACAGAAGTATTCTAGACCACTCCTTCTTGTTTATGCAAATAATTTTTTTGTAATGGTAATTAATATACCACAGATAAAGAAAACTGTTATCAAAACCAGAGCTGTGGTTTTCATTTGATTTATGTGAGCATATTAATAGCTCTCTTCAGCTTTTGACAATCCAAAATAATACGTGAAATTCCTCTGAGAGCAAGTACACAAGTAAAATTAGCAGTTGAGTTTCCATACAACTGAGTGATGCCATCAAGTGGTCAACAAATGCACCAGTTGTTTTCCCAGTCAGGTTTTTGGGTTAATCTTCTTTGAACGTGCTACATTTTGTGTGGAAAATCTACCACCGTGAAATCAGTATAAGGAATGCTCCACTGATAAAAAAGCATTAATTGAGAGTGCTAGTGACAGATGAGAGATGGCCTTGTTTTTATAAAAGACAGATCTGATACTGCTCTCTAGCTCCTCCAAAGAAAACAAGAACTTCTGAGAGCAAGAACAACTTTATAGCTTATAATCTGCTTCACAGCTGAATTTTGTCACCAGTATTGCAGCTGCATGGACTTGCAAGACCAAACCAGGAAAGACTCTTTAACATATTAACAAAAAACACTTACAAATCATTTAGACAACAGTTTAGCAATGTAATTGGATAATGATATGAAATACCATGGAATTTGAACATTTTCTAGTTTTTCTAAGTAATAAAAAGATCCTTAAAGCAGCTAAACAGTACCTTGACAGTACAGAAATTTTCCAGAGCTGCACTTATGTTTTCTCAACAAAATTTAATCCCATTAGTAATTGTTTTCTCCTGCAATCACAGCTTGGCATGATGTTTAAAAACATGAATAAGCATTTCTGGTAATTTTGAATAGAGCATGATTTTATAGAACTACACATTAATCACAATGGCTTCAGTCCTGTTGTAAGGCACTAGGTGGAACTGAAACAGTTTTGACTTTTTTTTTCCTATTCAACACTACTTCTCGTTCATTGGAGAGATGATCATATCCATGGGACAAGCAGATGCTTTCTGAATACTGCATATTTGATTTCCATTCCTAGTAAGTTCTTCAATAATTATGTTTTCTTTTGCCCTTCAACACAGGAAAGAATACATACTTTCTCACCCTCTGCTTCTTTCACCTGTCTTTCATTACAAATCATAATGATGCAGAAGTATTTTTTCACATCTTCTAGCATTCTGCAGCAATGCTTGACCTTGCTGCCTCCTCTGGGACTATTTTACATGTATATGATGAGTATCATTTCAACATCAGTGTGGCTCAGGGTCAATTCCAGCACATGGAAAAGGGAAACACTCTCCCATCATTTAAAAAAAAAAAAAAAGCAGTCAAATGTAGCAACTGTAGATAAGCTGCTAAAACCTTCCAGTTCTTTGGTACTGAGAAACTCATTTGGATCCTGAACAGTATTGACAAGCAAGGAACATATTAGTTCTGCTTGTCTAATTAGCAGCAATTATACACATTCACAGAAAGTGCCAATAGAAACTTTCATTTTGGGCACCCTCCTCACCCTCATCTTAAGTTGTTCTGCATTGCATCATGCCTTATTCTGAAAGCAATAGGCATAAGCATCAGTCTAAGCATCATGACGTTGCTCCTGAACTAACTTCAAAAGATTTCTCTATTCTAGTTTCCCCTGCACATTAGGAGTATAAGTCACACACTGCACTCTCCTGCTAACCTAGAAATTTTAAGTGAACCAAAACACTGATGCACGCTCCCCTCTATAATAACCTGCCACTGTGCCTCAGTAAAGCACCCACTTGAAAACAACAAATTTGAACTGCAAGCATCACTCCAAAGCAGCATTCCAAATCCTCTGACCTAAAGTAGGAAACTTAGAAGGGAGCCTCTGAGGTAAATGTAATACTATCAGAGCTGCTGCATTACGCAAAACTAAATGTTTCCCTCCTCCAATAGTTGTTACTTCTACCAGCAAAGTGGACAGCAACATTATATGTAAGGCAGATGAGACACCAGAAATCAATTCACATAGCCAGGGAAGCACGCCCATGGTGAAGGAGCCAACTTACCCAAATAACACTCATTTATTTATGCCAACTGCTGAAAGACTTGTAGTGTTTATGAATCTAGTTGTGACTCAGTACATATTTATAGCATATATTTATTGACAAGTTTTAGGCAATGATCTATTGAAAGACCTCTGCAATGTATCACATACTTACAATTACATTCAAGAATTATGCAAATATCCCAAACCTAGCAACGTTCTAAAGCTGCTATTTCATTTTCTAAAATCAAGTTTAAAGGGAACATTTTCTTCTTCCCTTACCCATGAAATACATAAGGAATGCCAAAATTATTTTTGCTCAATATGAAGAAAAAGATCCTAATGTTACTCAGCACCAATATTCCTTACACAAAAATCACTTTGCGTACACAGATCTCAAATCCCCATGACCATCCAGTTCTATTAAGTGGGTGGCATTAAAATACTGCAAATCTGGATTCTCCAGTTCTCTTTTTAGCAGCTGCCCTAGAGTAGTTTCAGACACGAAATGACTAACACATAATAAAACTACTCTAAATTACTGGAGTATCACTTGGAACTTCATCTACGCATGAGTCAAATCAGGGAAAAAAAGTCAAAACTCACACATTTTCAAGAGTTCTCATCTGAACACATGAAATTAGCCAGTTTTTCAAATACTTTTACCATCTGACAGTTTCCACTGTGAACCTTCAAATAGATTTTCAAGAAGTCTCAACATTTGTGCACTTATTACACAGAGGTTGCTTGAAGAATAGGCCCCCTCTTCTGATATTTAAATGAGATCTGACCTCTTGAAAGTTGTTCCTATTTTGGACTGCACTTGTTTTTCCCTTTCCATCTCTGTGAATAAATGGATGTTACAGTGTGGATAACCAGACTTACCTCATACCAATAGAGATACAGAATATGTCTTTAATCTCTTTATGCCTTGCACCTAAGGTTTCTCTACACACTAAAGTTACTCTAGATAAGACACCAGTTTGAAAACTAACAAGATATCCTGGAATGCTAGACAAGTTTGATAAAGGTGAGTGTCCTTTCAGCTATGTCTCCTCTGAAGGTCAAAAATTCAAAGTAAACTCAACACCGAAAGGCAAAGAAATAGTCATTCAGAAATGGTTAAACCTCTCTCTTTGCTGGACACATTTTCATGTCCCTATCAAAAAGCCATACAGAGTCTCTGATGGTCTTCACCCACTCATTCTATTGCACAAATCTCACAAGCAGACAAAGGCCACACCCTGTCATGCCCTTGCTGCTCTTCCATGTGGGTACTCATTACAGTACAAGGGAGACCTGGACCATATCAACCATGGAAGCCTCTTTCAAGACCAAAGACTTCTAGGAAGAGACAAGACCTATCTAAATAGTGGTGTATAAGCTTCTTTGCCATAGCTGTGAAGGAATTTGTTTGTGTAATTCAAGAGAAGACTGAGGAGGAATCTTATTAACATTTACAAATATCTAAAAGGTGAGTGTCAGGAGGTTGGGGCATCCTTTTTTTCTGTGGTAGCTAACAACAGGACAAGGGGTAATGGGATGAAGCTGGAACACAAAAAGTTCCATTTAAATATAAGAAGATACTATTTTACTGTAAGGGTGATGGAGCAGTGGAACAGGCTGCCCAGAGGGATTGTGGAGTCTCCTTCCTTGGAGGACTTCAAGATCCACCTGGACATGCTCCTATGTGACCTGATTTAGGTGAACCTGCTTCTGCAAGGGGGGTGGACTAGATGATCTCTAAAGGTCCCTTCCAACCCCTACAACTGAATTATGCTCTCAAAAAAAAATTGTCTAGTGTTTAACAAGTCTGAAGATTGCAAATTGACTGATAAGGTCACTTATGATACAGAAAATCACACACAACTTACATTATATCTATCTTTTCCTGAAAAGATGAATCTGAATGAAGAATAATTATTAATGTAATATTGGAGTAACACTGAAGATACATACACAACTATTCATAAAGGTAATATTTAGTTTAGATTTTAAAACATTCAGATATGCCTAACAAAAATAAATGACTGTTTTCTATCAATACACTCAACTAGCATTTTTGGGTTTGAGTTAATTGGAAAACAGATTCCACATGTATGAATACATCCTTTGTAACATTAGTGACAAGATGCTCAGAATCCAACTAGCTGGGCTGCATGGCCCAGGAGTCAATAAAGACTTCTAGTCCTAACAGGCACCTAGGGTGCACAAAGAGTCCCATATGAGATAAACAAGTAAATGGTCTCCATGTGTCCCACAATGAGCTAATACACTGGAAAGCTAACATAATCCAAAAAGAGTATTTTCAAGTGTCAAGCTTCTTGCCCATAGGCTCTTACACAGAAGTCATTTAAATATAAAGCTCTACAAAGAAAAAAAAAAAAAAAAAAAAGCACAAGAAGCTTAATAAGAACATATAAAACTTTTTTAAACAAAGATTAAACAATCATTATTTTCAATCTAACCTTAACATTTCAATCCAGGTAATGCACTTTCTCTTTATTTCTTTTTTATTTTGTAACCTAAATACTTGCAAAAAGCAAACATAAATGTCTTTTTTATTATTCTGAAACTGAAAACCAACAAGACTCAGCTGAAGCTTATCACACCACCTGGAACTTGCACTCAGGTGTTAGTGTTATACTACACTGAAGTCTCTTTGGTACCTGTAGACCCAAGCAGTTCATTCCCATGGATCACCATTGAGCAGCACAAACAAAACTCAGTAACAGTGTTTCAGTGGCTCAAGTCTTATCTGAAGCCCTCAAGGAAAAGTGTTTGTGCAAAGGTCGTGTTGAGTGGCAGTGGCAATGATGGCAAGTATACAGATACATCCACAATACACTTCCCATCTTTCCAGAGTAAATCAGTATTGCTCGACGCCTCTCTTGCATTCACCTACAAGCTTTCTCATAGGTGTATTTGGGACAACACTAACTCACAAGGGTACATACAGTATTTTTTTCTAACATGCATGTTAGAAAACAGATGCATGTAGCATCTGTTGATGCAGTAAGAGGTAAACTCCTTAAGGGACAATTTTCAACATGCCTATACAGTGGACTAAACTCTGCCATAAATCCCAGAACAGAATGTTTTTTATAACAGAATGTTATTTATAGTATAAAACTTGTGGGGACCTGAGAATTAGGTTTTTTCAATGCTGATCTTTCACGTACTTTCAGAGAAAGCTTCCTAATTACAATGGCTTCTGATCTCCATTGTCTCCATTCTCCTGAACTTAAAATTCTCTGCTAGCTTCTTCCAAAAGCATTTGCCAGGGCATGATTTTTTCCATACAGAAAACCATTGATCTAGAACAGTATTGTCTGAACATTATGGAAAAATATCTATACCTTAGAGACAATGTTTCTCCCTTTGATAAAGTTCATGCTGTTCTATAACCATGTGTTTAATTGGGCATTTCTTTGTGAAATTGTTTTGTGGCTTCAACAAAGCCACAAGCTCTCTCATGAGATCTGAAAGGCATTTTAATGAAATCACATTTGCAGTGTTGCAGCAGAGCATCTCATTCCAGTTCCTTGAAAAGATAACTAACAAAACCAAAAGAATAGTGACCTGATTATAGAGCTACTTCTACTTCTTTAAAGATTTAATTGTGCTAATCTTGCCATCTCTGGAAACACATCAAAAGCAGGACTAATAAAAACCTGTAAAAGGACTTTACATTTTGTCTATACCACATAGCTTACAGCTGCATCAGCTTCTGGTACATGAGCCAGGTCATTTTGAAGTCACTTGGCTTTTTCTGTGCTACAGTGCACTAGGCAGCACAGGCAAACTAGGAGCAGCACATATCTCACAAATGCAAAGTAAGGCAGAAGGTCTGACATTCTGGTTCTCACACATTTCTGATGTGGAGTCAATGCAGTAGTTACACTGCATCGGTCTCCTCTATCAATGAATCTTGCAAAATATGATGAAGTTCAAGATTTAACAGAAACACAGAATCTACCCTAGAAGCGTACGCAATTTTGTGGGGAAATGATACCACAAATAAAGGAATTATTCGTATTGCTGTTGCCCTTGCTCTCAAATTCATGGGCTGATGGAATGGGCTGAAGTGCCTTAGAAATATTTCCCAGTTCTGCACAAAACTTCTTTACAGAACTTCTCAACAAGGTTTTCACTCCATTATTCAGATAAGATGGAAAGGGATGTTATTCCTCTCAATACAAATCTCTGTTCATGCACATCACATATAGGATTTGCCACTTAAAACTGGAAATGATGGTTCCTTCTCGTGGCTGAGATGGAAGAAATGCCCACGTACTTCTTACTGTCAGCATCAGAATCCTTATGAGTCATTTCATTTACGATCATAAGATACTTTAAACGGAAACACAATTTCAGGATGTACAGACCCCATTTAAACCAGTGAATGATTTATTATACTATCATGAGCTTTTGCAGTGCTGCTGCTGGTTTTAGAGGAAGGTTTTATATTTCACTTGTATCATGACTACTGGAATTTCTGTTCAGAATGTTCATTGTAGCTCAGTAAAGCATGTGGCACACACCATTGTATTTTATCTCGACACGTTACTGAAGAACCCTAACTACTTAAACTGTACTTTCAAGAATAACTTTGAAGAGGTTAAAAGCTAGAAATCAGTGATGGTTTTATTAACCAAATAGCATTTATGTCTCAATAACCATCAATTAAAATCACTGGGTTCACATACACTATTTCTTAAAACAAGTAATAGAAGTAGAACCTTGCCACAGCAACAAGAGAGCCTTTAAAGAGAGGCACCTCAGAGTCTGCTGTGCTGATTTTGCTGTTTGATCTACCAATTATATCTTGCACCAAAGTATTCTCTTACTCCTAACAAAACAGTCTTTTGTTTGCACTATCTTTGCTGGACTGTCACAATGCCATCTCCGTTTCATAATCTGAGAAAACAGAAATTTAGACCTAGCACATTGGTAAAGACAGGATGCTGTCAGAGATGGAATAAGAGATATTGTACTGGAATAAAACCAGCACTTTATGATAAAAGTCACATATATGTGTGTGTATGTGTACATTTTAAAGTCAATTGACTTGCATAATGCTCTCCTGTGACCTTTAGTAATTCACTGGCTGTTTCTGGGCTGTACACTCAGCCACAAACCAGTTGTAAACATCTAGAAGAAACAGTGGCACTATCATCAGCTACAAAGAAATAAAATTAACTTCAAAGAACCTTGCTACTATCTTTTTGACAAGGAAATTAAAAACAGATAGATCTTTAATGCACATACAGTAAGTAGTCAAAGGGATGAGTGGCTTTGGAGTTTTTGCTTGGGACACACCTACAGTTTAAGACAAGTTTAGAAAATATATCAGATATTATATTAATTTGTAAACTACAGCTTTTATTAGCATTTAGTTTCTTATGAGTGTACCTAATTATATTTAGGCCTATTGCTGACTGCCTCAGCTTCTTGCAGTTGTGAGAAACTTCCCCTACTTCAAAACTTTGATTTTCTGCAATTCAAACACTTCTGAAATGAGAGAAAGTTATGGTGTGTGCGTTAGGGTGGAGTCATTACACTTCAAATAATTCACCTTTTTATCACCTCCACAGTTAAATAAAGATAATCAGGTGATTATTTAACAAAAGGAAAACAAATAGAACTGCACAGACTTCACATACTTCCCATCCTTGCTGCCTGCTTTCCTCCATCAGCTTTCCATAACTGAAATGTTTGGCCACAGCTCAAAATCAGGCTTTGCCAAAATGAATATGCCTCAAATTTAAACAGAACAGCAAAAGGAGAAAAAAAAAAAAAAAAAAAAAAGGAAATAGAAAGATTAATGACTGCACCCTCTTCTTTAAGGTTTAACAATCTGAACCACTTTAGATACTGTTAGATATTTGAGTGGAAAGTATTTTCTTATTATTCTAGAAGAACGTGAATGGAAAGTGCTAGAAATTTATGTAATGATTCAGAAAACATTCCAAATAACAATTATCTGTGTAATAAAATTCAGCTCCCCTTCAATTTTCAAATTTTTTCTAAAACCTACAGAAACCAAATATTAAAATTCAATTGATTACATTCAATTTTAGTTAAAACAGGAAAAAAGCACTCTCCTAAGATGCATTCTTGAAACAGTAGCAACACTTAACAATAATTTATTCTAGATATTACGTTTAAAGTATGTGGCTGCAATGTAGGAAGCAGACCTACTATTGCCATTCATGATAAATATGCCTCATGTATACTGCTTTGTTGGTATCACTAGGCAGAAAATTGAAAATGTCCAGTAAATAGTTTTTGCATATATATTTTTGTGTATTAAAAGTTGGGTTTCTGTTAATTAGGAATCCTGTCATTGCTTAGAAGACTCTGTTTCTGAGCAGAGACACAAAAAAATAAGTCAATTCACATCATAGGAAACCTTCCACTCTCTTAGTCCGAAATGCCACAACAAATATTTAAAAGAAAACTGCATGCATCGGACAGTAGTTTACAAATTGACATCTAAATGGCACCACTTTTACACTATTTTTTTTAAATTAGAAAAATAACACCTGCTTCTTAGGGCTCATGATGCTTAAAGACTAAAAGTCCTGTACCACAGAAAAGCCATGCTCAGTGAACACAGAAATGGCTATGTTGAAAGCAAATAAGGAGCCCCATAGCCCAATAGGCTGTCCTATTTTGTTGTTGTTTCCTTTGCAAAGAAACAATGCACAGCAGCTGATACTTTCGGAAAGGTTTCATGAAGTAGAGCATGTACTGTGTGAGCCTCTTCCTTGTCTACAGCTCATAGCTTCAGCAGCTTAAACTAACCCAAGTTAGAACTGGCTTCCAATTCACTTTTTTAGTAGCCTATCAAAGAATTATTCCTAATAAAAAATAATCAATTTTAAGTCCTTTATAAATTGACTTCCTTAATATTGTGCTGTAAAAAGCTCTGCTATTTAATTGTGCTTTCCACAGAAAAGTACTTTTTTATGTTCATTTTAAATCTTCTATTTTTGTTGGCATTCCTTCATAATGTTACAAAATACAGGCAATTCTCATTCTCTACTCATATTTCTGTATCATCCATATTTTTCTATACTACTATTATCATATCTTTTCATGCAGCAATCCTAATCTATTGTGTTTCTCCTCCCTCAGAGACAGCTCAGCACCTTTAATCATTCATCTTGTCCTTCTAGGTTTATCAGTTTTACTGTGACCTTTGAGAGACAGGATCATCAGATTTCCACACAGAATTTGAGAAGCAGGAATACACATGAAAAATGAGGTTGTTTTGTTCTTCGTTCCCTTCCTAAGGATTCCCAAGACTTATTTGTCTTTTCTTACTGCCACTAAGTATTCAACTATCATTTTCCAAGAAATACCCACAATAGATGCAAGATCTCTTTCCTGAGTGGCAATAACAGTTTTAGAATTTACTACTGCATACACAAACACACATATAGATTTTGCAGAAACACACACAAAGCATATTGTAGCAGGAAATGTTTCTTGACAGCCTCAGAATCCTAAGAAAAAAAAATGCCCAGGAAAAAAATACCCCACCAATCTGTCATACTAGATCAAAATAACAACTTAACTATATGCATCTACCCATCCCTATGTCTGTTGCCCCCAAAATAAGGATTCATAAAAGCACACAGTGGGAACTCCTCTCTGCTTTCGATAGTCTAAAAACAAGAGGACACACATTTGCACACTTGATGTTTGGCCAGCATTCAAAAAGAAGTCAAACATAGGTATGTTAGCAGCTAATAGGCAGGTCAAATGCTTTTCCCACCACAGAAGGTGTATGTTGCAGGTGGTCGTTTGCATAGCTAAGAGACTGTCACACAACAGTACTTGAGCTCAAAGAGGTAAATAAGTTCCTTCAGCTTTTATGAAGCCTACAGGGTGTAAGGGCTGCAAGACTAATTCACAGTCCTATCCAGAGTACCCCAGGCTCTAGGGGTAAGAAAAAGCTATGTGAAAGCTGTCATAGAGATCTCTTGGCCAACACACTGTATGTCAGCAACTGGGCATCTACACATCCATGCTCTGACTGAAGGCTTCAGCATCCAGGCTGCTAAATAGGGTTTTTTTTGTTGTCTTCATATGTGTCTAATTCATCCACCTAAACTCAGGAAAATAACAGTAGTACATGTGACAACAGGGATAAACACTCCTATTTACAAACTCTTGATACACTAGAGAGCAGGCATGAATGCATTTATTAAGCATAGTGGAAGATAAAATATATTGTGTAGAAATGCAGGCCAATGAAATTCTTTCAAACTCTAGTAACTGCAAATAAATGATTGTGTTCCTTGAAAAAAAAAAAAAAAACCAAAAACAAAAACCACCTCTGTNAAATGCAGGCCAATGAAATTCTTTCAAACTCTAGTAACTGCAAATAAATGATTGTGTTCCTTGAAAAAAAAAAAAAAACCAAAAACAAAAACCACCTCTGTGCTACATTTAAATTCATATTTTTTCAAAAACTATGAACATTTTTACTTGTCTCGGTGAAATCAAACAGTATATTATGAGGCACCAGAACTGATTTTCTTGCCAGGTTCTCTATTTGTGTTTTCTGATTGTCTGGATGTTTTTTCATTTGCACCCAATTGAGTACTGCTACATCACCAGTTCCCTCATACTGACCTGCTCATCTGCTGCAATAACTTTTCTGTTTTCCAGTTGGTGATTCCATCTCCTAGCATCTATCATCCTGTTTTGCTACTTTATTCAATTTTACAGACTTGCTTCTGCAAATTATTTGCACAAATGGAGAGTGTGATTTCTCTTTACATTAGCTCTCCTCTCCTTAACACACGGTCCAGCAACCTGGACCTGGCAATGTTGGGGCAAATGGTGGAAAGGAATGACACAATCACAAACAGGAACTAATGAACTTGAGTGTTTAAGGAGAGTTACACGCTGGCAAAATAATATTCATTTTATAGGGCATAGGAAACCAAGAAAGCTTATCTTGGTCCTAACCATCTTGGAAAAATATTTCCTTAACCTACTTTAAGCTGTACTTGCAGCATATGTCCTCCAATATCCACAGTTAATTTAAAAGAGAGAAAAGAATACCAGGACATCATGTTGTTTCAAGTAAGTGAAAAATTACACTGCAGCAGAAAACAACTACAGAACCTGTTTTTAATATCAGATAGATGCACAATCCTTGTAGCATCTAATGGTCTTCAATTTCTGCACATCAATTGAAGCATTCCAATTAAAAATTCTTTATATATACTCAATTTAAAAAATGCCAAAATGTTCATTTAACCTTCAAAGTGGATACTATCAGAAGATGCATGTCTTGTGCTGTAAACAAATAATGGAAAAAGTGTCTCAGATTTAAGAACATAAAATCTCAGGGTTTTTTCCATAACATTAGCTGTTACACTTCCTTATATCTGTTTTGTACACCTTATGCACTTTCCAAGCAGTACAAATTAACCTCAACCACATATTGCTCTTGTGTTAATGAATTTAAAATACTTTACTTTTGGAAGTAATAATTCGATTGTTTCATGAGTCTGAATTTTCTTCACATTCATAGTTCAGGAAAGCCAAATTCTCTGAACAGTGTGTATATGTTTGTTTTTCCTCATTGAAACAGCACCTCAAGAGCAATCCATTCAAGTCTTCAGGAGTCAGCTTGACTCATATCACAAACAACTGGTGATATCCCTGTACTTCAAAGACAGGAAAAGGTAGAAAGCCAAAGGAAACACTTTTTGTCTTTCAGAAGCTTCATTTATCAGATGACTCTTCAACAACAGGCTGAAAAGTTAGTAAGTCTTTAGAGACCTGTTGGTCACAGGTGGTTCAAAAGCAGCCATATGAAAATGCACTATCTGGAGGAGTTGTGGGTACACAGAGACAGGCTGAATGATAGCTCTCATCCCAAGAGGGATGAAGATTGTATAGGTGATGCCCAAAGCACACAAGAGTTCATGCATGTGCACTAAAATGTAGGCATTCACAGCTGTGTGGTGCTTGATTCAAGCTAACTGACACAGGTACATTCTTAACTAATTGCATCCATGTCTTTGGACGCTTGTAGCAATCTGTCTCATATCAATATTTAGGAGGCTTATTTATTCATAAAATCATTGATTTTTAATTCTTGATCACATTAATCCTAGTCAGTGGTTTGCCATCTTTGCAACAAAGTTTTCCAGTGGTGGGGGGGGGACAAAACACTGGAAATTTCACAAATGGCAGCAAAGTGAACACCCCTGGCTCATTTTGCCACCTGTTCCACAGGCTTAGCAAGTCACATCAGTGCAAGGCTGGGGTTTGTTTTCTGGTTCAGGGAATATGGAAGTGACACCAACAATTATAAGACAAAAACACTCTTAAGCAGCCTAGAGTGAACAAAAGTACAAAAAGAATAAATTAGAATGAAATTATAGGAAACACTTTGAAAACCAGATTAAACTAATTTGGCTTGGGAAACCCTTCATTTCCATATTCAAAATTAGTTTTACAAAGTTTTGGAGTATTTGGAATAGTATTCAAAATATTATTCATGTAAGATAATTTTTAATGGGCTTTTTATAATTACTTATCATGAACAACATTTAACATCACTTAGAAAAAATTTCTTTAAAATTAATGCTTTAAAATAAAAGTGATAACGTTCAGAGGGGATGAGGTTTGGTTTTTTTTACTTTATTTCCCCCAAGAAACAATATCTTTATCTTTCTGCTACTGGATACAACAGTATATTTTAAACCAAAAGAGTAAAATAAGAATGTAATAAAATCTTGCAGAATCACTGCCTCTTGATTCTGACTAATTTCCTTTGCAACACTTTATTGCCTATAACTAGATGATTTCTGCTCTGCTATCAAAGAAAAAACAGTGAAACCCATAAATACCTGTCTATACAACTGAAAAAAAAAAAGATTTAGAGCAACGTTTTCAGAACTCAACTTCTTTCAGAAACTTTTAGTTTTAAGGGTGCAATTAGAAACACCTTAAAAATCAGCTCATATTCAGGCAGGAGGTCATCTGCATATTTTAAAAATGAAACTTTTCCACACAATGTCTGGAAGTGACAAGCCTTAAGGACAGATGCACTAAGAGCCTCTGGAGAAATTCCCAGATCACTGCAGCTTCCAAATTTCCCCAGAGGAATACTCCAGGCAGAAGCAGTTACTTTGGATCACCACATGCAAACCAAGGGCTAGACAGGGCTGGCTGTCAGTGCAGAGACAGCACAATCACATTCCTGCATCCTACAGTCTCCACAGTGATGGCACAGTCTGATGTTCTGACCACCTCTTTCCGATCAAAAATGAAACTTTTAGCAATTATAACAGTCAAAATATATGATCAGATCCACAGAACAGGCACATACCATTGTTCTCGGTCTTTAAAGTATCAAATAACTAATAAAAAAAAGTACACTGATACGGGAGGCATGAATCTCTGGCTGCAGTCAGAGGAGATAGCTAACAAGACTTTGATGATGATATAACAAGGAGATCGTGATATTCCCTTCCAAGCTCAACAGCAGGAATTTTTAACTCAGTAATATTTATATATGTCAAAGTAGGTCAGATTAAATTTGCCACCATGTCAATATACAACCATCACTTATCACTTGCTAAAATCTAATAGAGACAACAATAATAATAATAGTTTCCCCTTTAAAAGTCTGACATCTTCATTTCACTAGCAAGAAATTATCACAATAAATATATAGATTAATATTTCTTAGGGCCAGAAAGATATCATTATAGTCATCTAGTTTGAGCTATGAAAGATGAATCTAATCAGTATTTGAAGTCTGAATACACACAAATCTAGACACAGAGTGGAACAACAACGACTTATGCTTTTGGTAATTCAGATGCTTACCTGTGCATGCCTGCACCCTACTTAGTTTTTTTATCTTGGGAGAGTAACAATCAACTGCAGCTTTACTGGATGGGGGTAATTCTAATCTATCAGTAAAGAAGGGGAGGAATCATTAAGTAGTAAAATGATAATATGTTGGTTAAAAAGGTGAGAGTTTGCTATTGTCTTATGTTCTCTGCTCATCTAAATCAAGAATTACTTGAATTTTATATAAGAAATTTAGTAATTTTAACATCTCATGGGAATTAGTTATCTATATATTTCTTATTATCAACCGTCTCTATTTTATGTTACACATGAAATTCCAACATCTGCGGGGGAGTTATTTTTTTAAGGTAAATTATCAAAGCATTTCTATAAATCTGCTAACCAAAGATTTGGAATTTGGCTAATATTTATCAGTACATTACTGGTGTTGCAAAGGGCGTTTCTCTTCGACGATCACATTAAATGATGTGAGCTCACATTTCTACGAATAGGGATGTGTATCCAACCTGCATAACATAGGAGGCCACTTTTGAGGAGTTATGATTTAGTACACAATATGAGTTATTACCTTCTGTGACTTATGGATCTCCAAGAGCTTATATTTAGAACAGCTATGAGAGTAGAATATTGAGTACCAGCAGTAGTACCACTGTGTTACTGTAAACAGTCTTAAAATATTGTATGGCTCAATTGTGTGGGCTTTATAAGGGATATAGGCAAGTCTCTGTTCAGTGAAGAACTACAAGGCTGATTTGACATCTGTTTCTCTTGTTCTGAGAAATTTTTAAAGGCGCATTGGATTCAGAAGAGTTTGACAGTACTTCTGTAATGAATTTGAGACAACTTCTCTGGCAGTAAGGAGCTTCTTACTCTGGTAGAAGAAAGCCTTTACAAAATGAATATCCTGATTCTAGAAAGATTGAGGCTGAAACAAAAAGACTTTCTGAAATAAAGTGATAAAATGTTAAATCAGTAAAGCTAAGCATGTGGTGAATCCTAGAGGCACTGAATTTGACATGAGAATCATTTGGTGACATTTCATAGCAATATCATGCAGCAGCTCAAACTAGATGACTATAGTGATATCCTTCTGGCCTTAAAAATATTAATCTGTATATTTATAGTAACTGCACAGATAGCTGCACAGCAGCCTATTATTTCTGTGCTGGCTGAAACTTTTGCATAGCTTCTACTTCTGGGTGGCAGAAGCCAGGCTGGCAAACTCAGTCTGCTCTTGGGAGCAACACTCCACAGTCCTAAACACAGAGCCCTGGGGACTCTGTGGCATCCACTGCCATTTCAGCTCCGTGATACAATTTTCCTGGACATAAAGCAGGCCTTCCCAAAACTCTTTTGGAAAGTTAACATTTCACCCCTGGCCAATCCCATCTGTGGATCACTACAGATTCCTTGTATGGAAAGGAATGTTTATTAAATGGGAACATCAAAACATGTAATAATAATGAAATTAGAAGGATGAACCTATTCCTTCCTTTATTTGGAGTGATGGGAGGAAGGGTGGTGTTTGGTTTTAATAAGTTTCCATTCTTTCTTGTTTTCACCAACAGGCTTTTTACTGACAATCCATTTTAGGGAACTTAAAAAACACATTTTATAAATGGCATTTCAGTCTTTTGAAGTTCCACTTTCATGAATAGGGCTTTTCCAAACAGTAGTCTGCTAAGTGATAAATCTTGTAAGAGCTCTTGGGCAAGAGATTATAACTACACCTCTCCTATTTCAGTGATGCTGACTACCCCTTTTCTCACACATAGGATTACAGTAGAGAATGGGACCACTTTCTGGATAAGAGCTGTACTCCTAACAATTGTAGTACTGAAATGCATAATATTCAAGTGCAGCCTTTACTCATACAACAGTATCAGCAACTGCTGAGCTTATTAATAACAGAAGAGGAAACAGAAAAGGGCATTTTTTTAATTTTCTCAAGAGAAATGTCAAGATGTTTCTGATATTTCTTGAAGAAAATAAAATTATTGTAGAATTTAATATAGATATTTATCACTAATACCACAAAGTAGCACCAGTAGTAACATTAAGGAAGTAATTACTTAGTTCCTGTAAAACTTTTTTAAAAGGTTTTGGTTTTGTGGGTTTCTTGGGGTGGGGGGTGGGAGACAGGGGGTAAGCATTTTACTACTTGAATAGCACGTGACTTGGAATGAAATGGCCATGAATTCAACAAAAGCCAAACATTTCACAATGAACATATCTTAAAGAAGAGGCTGGCTTGTAGGACTGGGCACAAGGTCAATGTATACTTAAGCTTCCAGGTAGCTATCAGTTTCTGCATTTAGCAATTCAGTAGACACAATGTGTACATTTTGATTCAAGCACTGGTCAGGTGAGAAGGCTAGGGATTTTGAGGTGGGAGAGTTGTATGTGTGGATTTAGAGGGAGGAAGTTAAGAGAAATACTATCTTCTAACACAGAGAAGCCCCAAAGAAATGGTTTTCTTAATTTTCAATTAATTCGAGTTACTTAGAAGAGGGAAAAAATAAAATGTATTTTTCCTCATTTTCATTATGAGCTTGTTCTGAATTTCCTGTTATGTATTTTTTTCCCTTCAGTTACAGATACAGATCATGCTTTTCAAACATCCACCTTCTCTTCCTATTTCATTCACATTTCTAATAACTCTTAATGCTCTTTTGTGTTATTTAACTAATTTCCACTGTATTGGAACCATCACGGTTTGGTACCTCCACAGAATTTAGCTTATGTTCTTCATTTGCTGTGCTATTATCAAAGATACTAAACATTAGAACACATATAGTATTATTCCCCAGTTAGGCTTTTCCCAAAGCTCTAGTCTGATTCATTTTGCATTATTCTTTGTTTACAGTTGCCCTGCCAACTCTTAGATCATATGGCAACATCTCCAGCACAGTCAATTTGAATCAATTTTTTAAGTAAGGTTTCAAGAAACTGAGCATCAAATGCTTTAAAGTCCAAATATATTACATTTACTATATCCTTTTCATTCACCAGATTTGTAATTCTATCAGAAAGGTAATAAAGTATGATATGCCTTTCATACCATACTTTTAACTTTCATATTTTCTAACCAGAACATATTCATCACATTCTTCTTGCAAAATACAGAACCACTGTACTGAAAAGAAACAGTTTTAAGGTCCCAGAGGTGAACTAATCTTCACTGGAAAAGCCCAGGCTGAACTCATTTCCCACATCATTGACCTATCATTATGATTCAGCATATGCACAAGTAAATCCAAGGTGATTAAACTGCCTTTGATACAATTAATACAATTGTATATAGTTCCAAAATCCAAACCACAGAGCTGTAAGCAATCAATTTCTGCACCCCTGTTAATTCTAGACAACAAATGTGTCCTTTAATGAACAAATACACATCAGCTATGTTTTTTCCTCCCAAAGCCAGACATCGTACAGCTACTTCTGAGGTCAGGTTATGAAAATGGTGGAAGCAAGACAAATTATGGATGACTGTTCTCATCTGCTGATCTCTTTCATTCTTGGCTCTAAAATGCATGTTATGATGGCTAGGGAATCATTCTCATTCAGTTTGCACCTGGAGGCTCCTTCTTTGATTCAAAACCAGAGATATACATGTTTACTTTTTGATACATATTTTGCACTATGAAAGCAACAGGCTACAACCCCTGGACAAAGACTGGCTGCTACCATGCAGGGCTTCCTCAGTATATCCCTCACTCCTCAGTTACACCAGTATAGGTCTTTTTAATTTAAAAGATTAAAGAGTAGATGCATAAAAAATATAACCCAAAGCTAATTGTTTCCTGAAAGCAACCAGCTTTCTATAGGAGGAAATAAAATTGAGCTTCACATTCCATTAAGTGTGAGGGGTGGATGGGTAGTTTACAAGGTACAGATTATTGGCTCTTTAGATTGTGCTTTTCAATAAAAAATAAAAACCAAAATGATCTATGAGAACACAGTTCACTCTGTTACTCTACAGTACTCTGAGTTCTCTATTTCATCCTGCTCTAGCAGATTTATTTGTGATCTCTATATTCAGATGTCCTTAGAGAGAGAAGCACTACAGATCCACCACCAGGACTCACTTCCCTTGTGAGAATCACAAGCTCATGCTAAGTCCACCATGATGTATCAGTTGCTCCCTGCAGAGGAATTAGAATTACACCAAAAAAACCCAAAAAAATTCCACACAAGGAGACCCCAAACCAACAAGAAAACAACACTAATACCCTTGTTGGTCTTTAATTTAATATAGATCCCTACTAAGCCATAAACAGTGAGCCCTGCTCAACCCCACCAACACCAAACCAAGATTATAACCCACTACAGCATTTTCTTTTGCTTTTACTGCTGTGAATTCTTCAGTGACCATTTCTCCTGCCATGCTGCTAAGAGGGAGTCTTTTGCCCTCTCTGAGAAGCTGCCATCACACTGATGCTGACCAAGGCGAGGGGCACACTCAACTGCATGCCTGGGACAGAGCCCTGATCAGGAATGCTCTCGTGCAGCAAGTGCTGCTGCTCTTCCTCTCTCTGACTGTGGCCTCCTAGGCAGCACACTCTCCCCTCAGTGCAAGCATTCATGAAATCAGACATTATTCCACTTGAGCACAGGTGGCAGGCTCCAAATCATGATGTCAGGCTTCCTTAGTCCTCACAGTGATAGGCTAAACTTGACATCCCTACAAGTGATTTTCTTTGACAGTGCCAACACATTACATGTTACTCTGTGCTGCTCACATGCCAGGGTGCAGCATGAGACAACATTCCTGGTATTTTAAAGGCGTTTTAATTGATTACTCCAAAATAAACCTACAAAAACACTTTTCAAAGTATAAACACTTCATATCAAGGATATCATTCCATTTCTTCTACTTTTAAAACACTCACTGACAATATCTTTAAGTTGTTGAAGTATAAAAGATTAAGAAAACAAACAACAAAATGTATTTCGTGTGCTTGGCATCAGTATTAGGATTAAATAGAGGTAACTCCAGGAGCAGAAACAGCCAGTCATGAAAAAAAAAAACAAACCACATTTACAAATGATATACTGGCTGCATTCAGCAGGATTAGTAATGTTACAATTAAAGGACTTAGGGAATATAGTTTAAACCATGATGAGAATCCCTATTAAATGTAAAGTCAAAACAATTGCTTTTAAAGGCTTTATCTCTCTACTGACAAAACAAAAATCTTATTGTTACCACTTTATTTTTTTAGATACCTCCTTTAATCCTCAAATCACTACTGAAAAAAAAAATATTTAAGGTTTTAGTTTGTTTCTTGTTCAGTCAAGCCATGCAAAATGTAGCAAACATGATCAGCACAGAAGTAAAACATCCTGCCAAAATGAGATTAGTCAGTAAACACAGATACTCTTTGTTTAGACATTTTACATATACAGAAGCTGAAGGAAAGCTATGCCACCAAGTCAGGTATAATTTGTTTCACTGCTCCATAAATACTCTTGTATTATCTACCAATGTCCTTGAAAGTCTTTAGCTAACCAGCCCCTGTTCCTGGAAGTGCCTTACTTGTAACTGCTTCCTAGTCTCTTTAACACTGTGACATCAAACCATTTTAGTACCGGATATTTGAATTCTAAAGAGATTTCACTTACAGTCAGTTACTCACAGGCAATTACTCAATGCATTACAGACTGTTGAAATTCTATTACTGATCACACTAACACAGACTTCAAAGGAGTAAATTCTAGAAAGTACATTCTATTCCAAATGCCATAGATGGCACTAAAATTGCTGACCTTCTAAAGCAGGAAAAAAAAATGTTCCATACAACTCCAGCCCCAAATTTTATTGGTACCTAAGTCTTGGAAGAAAGACTGAAAGAAAATCATCCCACCTGATAGATAGCAGTCTCCGAGCTTAATAGGGCACAGTAGCTATTGAGTCATCACCAATATTCCCCCATCCCTTCTTATAGGGGTCTACATGTCTTCATTGCATTGCAAACGATGTTATTTAAATATTTTCCTTTGTCAGCCGAGCTCTGAATTGCAAGCTCAGTGAAAATATAACAAGAAACAATTCCCCACAGATGACAAAAATGAGAATAGGCTATAGCATAAGGCAGACCTAGACAAATGTAAGATTTGGGAACTATTTCAATTTAGAGCTGTTTCTTTTTTCATTTTGTTTTGAGCAATGCTCCATGTGGGCTAACCTCACACTGCTGCCCAATGCTGAAGTGGCACATGGCCACACAGTTATGCCAGTGATAACTTGGCACTTTCCAAGCCTTGTGTCTTATCTAGGAAAAAACTCAAACCTTTTTCCTAAACTGCAGCATTTGTCTGACACTGAAGTTGTTGAAGTTCCCTTTCTTGTCTGTCTCCTTAGATGTATGTAATCTACAGCATCTCTGTCTTTAGTTTCCATCTTGTGGGAAGTCTTGTTTCCATTTCTCCCACTGAACACATTAGCAGAGAATGACCAACGATGTTTAATTACCATAGCTCTGTGATTAGTTTTAAATGCAATCAGTATATATCTTATTATTTCCCACCATACTTGTTTTCTGTCATCCTGTTATGTTCAGGACAGTGAGAATTGAGTTCAAGACAATTATAAAAGTGACCTAATGATTGGATGTTCTTTCTCCTTCCAAGTAAAGGATACTCCTCCCTCAGTACAACAAGAACTAAAGAAGCCAACTGCTGTTCTTATTTCTCACATAGACACTGTATTTACTTATACAGGAAGGATGAAATGGCCACTATTAAGCTTCATTTTCACCCATGTGCTTTTTTCTTTAGGTAATACTGTTTTTTCTGGTACTGCATCAATACACTTATCCCAAAGTCAGTAGAAGTCCCATTTACTTCATAAATGTCCCACTTTTTCTATTGTATCCTTTCATTCTTTGCTTCTAAAAGGAGTACTTTTAAGATCACCACCTTGTCATCTGGACATATTTATTGGTCCTTGCAAATTCATGTTACACACTACAATTTTTTCCTCTTTCTCCAAATGCCAGGCTGACACTTGACCTGACTTTCAACTCTAAATGTCTTTCTGCTTCAAGTGTTTAAAATGCCTTTCTTTAAGTGTTTAAAATTTTCTGTTCTATCCCTGGGATCAGCACACTGTCCATCCTTCATTCTGAACTAGGCAGTTGCTTTTGGTTGGCTCCATTTTAACACTTTATCAAGCATTAACTCCAGGGTTTCTCCAAGTGCAGTGCTAAAATGTTGTGCATTTGAACCGCAATCCAGTTCCTTCTTGAGGATGTAGTGTTACAGAATCTCAGAACTCAACTTTTTTAATAGCAGTTTTTACCTTTAATTCTCATGCCCTACTTGCCAGATTTTTGTAATAGGTTTTGTTCATTAGCTTTCTTTACCTCAGTTAATCTAAAACTTCTAAAAATATCCAGAGTTTCAAATTCTACTCTTCTCATTAAAGCTATTCTTCATCCATTTTGCTGCTCAAGCCACCCATTGCTTCAGGTGAAAAATAAAGGGCCTTCTAAAGCTCCCTGTGTTGTTTCATGCATTTCCAAAAAGATTCAATTCCAGTGAGATATTTCTTCTCTATCTGCCCTGTCACCAGTGGCTGCAGCCATCACACAGACCCATGAACCAGAAAGAGATCTGTTTAGCTTCAGATCAGAGTTTCTAATCCATCAGTATAACCAGCATTAGTCTCTGCACAGGTGATCTACATCAGTTATTGCCAAGCACTTTTGAGAGGTTCAGTACTCAACAGGAGATGAGCTAAATACAGTTGGTCAGAACTACCAGCACCTACAGAGAGAAACTGAGAGCATATCCAAAACAAATCATTGTCTAGCTAGCTGATATACTAACAATATATTTCCAAAAAATAAATGAAGGAAAAACAACGCTTATCCATTGAAGAATTTGTATTTCCTGAAGAGATACAGCACAGATCGTTACAAAGACAGAAGCAGCAGGATGCTGATCAATGCTACGGTTCCCAGTAGCACAGTAGCAGAGAATTACAAATCTTCATCATCTTATTCTTAATCAGACAAGTTTGGTACAAGTTGGACTGAACCAGCTGACACCACTTCACTGGCATGCAGCCACTTCTGTGAATAGAGCTGTTGATCTCATTACAGCTTCTAGTAAATTATAGTAGACACGTCGATATTTATAAGCACTACTGTGACTTTCAGAATAGAAGTTAAGGGTTGGAAAGCTCTGGCCTCCAAGTAGCCTTTTCTCCTACAAAAGAGTTCTCAATATATCAAATCTGGTAAAGACTGCTAGATGTAGTAATAGTGACACGGACACTGACAAATTCAATTCTATTTTGATGTCAATCCAAAATCTCTATCAGGAAATTAATTCATGCCTAAAAATAAATAAATAAATCTACTCTCTTTAAGAGGTCACTTTACAATTAATTATATTCCAGCTTTTAAAGTATTTTGCAGAGTGCAGTTCTCTCTAATACAATTATCTCACAAACTGCATTTAATGGCAAATCTGAATTGAGAAGTCTACTCTGGAATGCCAAAAGTGAGACTACTCTAATATGAAGCTTCAGTAGGTGTTTATAACAAGTATTGGCAATATCAGGTAATAAAATACTACACAGCCTTGAGACAAAAATTAATGAGATCATAAACAGTGAGAAATTAAAGAGGCTGGCATGTATTCTGTTTCAGATGCAGAAATGACACAATCAGTTGTCTCTTAATTCTAGGTTCATGCTGACTGTAACATTACAGACCTTGTTCAGATGTCTGAAATATCACACCTCATTTCCCACAGTAGCCATCTCATGGGCCTTTCCAGCCCAGGCACAGCCCCAGTGGCACCCTGTCCATGCCATGAAGCTGTGTTTACAAGCTAATGGAGACATTTATCTACACCCAAGCCTTGCTGGGCATACATATACATGGGAGACTGGTACCAGCATACCCAGTAAGGCAGTTACCAAGCAGCAGCTACTGCACACTGAGCAACCATTCCTATCAAAAATTTCCACTGCCCTTCCCATTCCATCTTGCATTCCCTTCCCCATCATCCTCTTCTGTCTTCATTTCTGCAACCAGAGATTTTGGTCATCTTTTTTCACCTACACTCTCCTTCAAATATTTGTTCCTTAACTCATTCAAGTTGACCAGACCCTCTTGTTTTTCTACTCTCTTCAGAAAGATGATTCTGCTCTCCCTTCACATGCAGTAAGCTAAAATTTTTGGGTTTTCCTCAGAGAAACAGAGGTCAAAGTAATTAGCTATCACCCTTAATTTCAACTCTTACTGAAGTTAAACCTTTGAGGAACTCAGTTCTGCCAGCGGAATTCAATTCCTCTTCCACTTTACGTTGAAAGATCTTTCGCTGTTACACAGTTACAAGCAAATTGAAAACAATGAGGGTTGTTGTGGTTTTCTGAGCCAACAATGAAGCACTATGATAGCCTCTGGATCACTGCCCCCCATACACCCCCAGCCTCCTTATAATAGTGGAGGCCCTATTAAGATGGGAGGAAAAAAAAATAACTAAGGATGTTGTGGATCAGGACCAGGGCAGGGAGGGCTCACTGCCAATTATGGTGCCAAGCAAAACAGACTCCACTACTCTGCTCAGAGAGGAAAGTAAGGAAAGTTTATTCTACTACCTACAAGGAAAAGAACAAAAAGCAAAAAGAGAGCAGAATGATGAGAAAATTACAACCAGCACATTAAGATCTCCCTCCTGCATCCCTCCCTTCTTCCCGGGCCCAGCTCACTGTTCCCAATATCTCTACCTCCTCCCACCTCAATGGCTCAGAGGGGTGAGGAATGGGGGATGTGGTCAGTCTCTCACAGATGGTTCTCTGCTGCTTTTTCTCGGAGGAATACCACTCCTCACATTCTTCCCCTGCTCTAATACACAGTCCCTCACATGGGACACTGCTTCCTCTGGGCATAGTCACTGCCCCTAGTGTGAGGTCTCTTACAAAAGTTGAAACAAATCTCAGCTTCACCACTCCTCTCTGCAGGATGCTGGGAAGTCTCTGCTCCAGCACATCTCCTCTTCTCTTCCCTCACTGACCTTGGAGTCCGCATGGTTGCTTCCCTCTCTCCTAACTCTTTGCATCACCACTAGCCAGAAAAGAAGGACAAAGGAGAACAAGAACAACCCTTCTCTTCTGGCTTCTTAAAAAGTGAGCATGGAGGTGCCCAATTGGCTCAGCCCTAGAAATGGGTCTGGCTCAGAGCTGGGGAGAGTTTTGAGCAACTTCTTACAGAAGCCATCATTACAGTCCCTTCCCCATTACCAGAAAGGGTTTCCATGACAGACTGAAAATACATTTTTAATTCTATAGGAAACTCTGACATTTCAGATCATTTTTCTTAATGAGACTAAAACTCTAAAGCTGTTAAGTCATGCTTATTCTACAGCATTACACAATGGTAGCATAAAATAGTAAAGCAAAAATCTCAAACATGAAATATTAGCTAAATAGGTTTCAAAAGAACACACGTAATAAATATAAACAAAACGGTGTAACATTAATCAAAAGAACTAGCTATCAAAACATTTTTTTCATCAAAATACATATCTTCCCAAAATGGATTTTTACAAAATCTGTATTTATCTTCTGCCACTGTTTGTTTTGCAGGCAGAAAGGCACTATACAGTTATGAAAAGCTTCAAGGTACTATCCAGATTTCAGGATACTCTATTCCACCCGTAACATCACAGTCACTACACATTTGAATGTCTTTCACATTAGCCAAATTTGACTTTATCACAATACACCTACGGACCTAAGCTAGTAAAGCTCTATACATCCAAATTCTGAGTTTTGTTTCCAGTACTTATATCTTAATCTTCCCCATTTTGAGTACTGAGGACAATGTTTACCAGTATTCCACAGCTTTCCACTTCCATATTACATATTTCCTGGGTGCTAATTCCAATAAGATATGCTGGAAGTTTGCAGGCACAACTTTCTCCATGGCTGAAACCAAATACTTCTCAATAGGCATTTATTTCATGTGAAATCTAACTCTTCATTTATTACTTCATTGCAGAATTCAAGTGTTAAACCGCATCCTAGCTATGGCAAACTGGCCATTTCTGAGAGAAGTCTCAATGGAAAAAATAGGATTTTGAGCTCTCTTTAGAGATTTTATTTACTTATGACTATATTAACTGTATTTAAATCAAAGATCATGAGAATTAAGTGCACTACTTCAAATAATCAGGAGGCCAGGTAATGGCTTCCTACTAGTTCCTTAAACACTTTCAGGCATACAAA
This sequence comes from Urocolius indicus, assembly GCA_013401255.1. Taxonomy (NCBI): domain Eukaryota; kingdom Metazoa; phylum Chordata; class Aves; order Coliiformes; family Coliidae; genus Urocolius; species Urocolius indicus. Next base: position 281,295 of record WBNH01005426.1, read on the forward strand.
TTCTCTCATCATGTACTCCAGGGATGTTCCTCTGCACAGAGGAGTCTACAGTTTTGGCAATAAATGTCCCTTGAGCTAGAAACAGGTAAAAGCTATTGGGTAACAGTTGTCCAAATTGCTTCATGACTCCCTGAAGCCTTCTGGCTTCCTTCACACACACTAGAGCATAACAGACCACAGAGACAATTACTGAACTCACTCTCTAAGCAATGATGACAACAAAACAACCATGTGGATTTTCAGTTAAGGAAAGAAGCCTAAAATGTTGAGGGGTTCTCTGTCTTACGGTATTTTCAATTAGATTGCTTTGGAGATCAAAGTTTCTAGAGTAAGCTGGCATATATTTTTGACCTTTTAAGCTACTATCAATAGAAATCTCTTGCAGATGTGACTGGGTTGCTAGCCGGAACATAGATTTGATGTAAGATATAAAAAGGAAGAAAAAACTTCATAAATTGAGATAAGTATGAAAAGTTTTCAGTGAAGGTAGCAGCAATGTAAACAAGATCATCTTGGTAGTGGCTAATCCAGGAGACTCACAAACATCATTTTTAATATGATAATTAATACAAAGTGCTATCTGTTTAGTATTAATTCTGAAGTACTGTCATCTAAATGGCACAATAAAGCAGCAAGCGTATATCTTATAACCACATATACCAGTCTTTGGGATAGCCATCTATTCCTGCCTGGTCAAAGCTCTGATTCCATCAATCTGGCAGTAATTCTTATTCAATAGGTACAAAAGGTCAATGTATATGCTGACAGTTCACATCCATGGGATCAGATCTCAGAATTATTTTTGAGAGAATTATTTGACAGACACTTAGCCAATCATATAAATAAAAATTGCACCCAGATTTTAAATGAGGAACCAGAAATATAAGACTACAGTAGTTAAAAAAAGACAGTTTGGAACAAATGATATTATACAAATTTCACTGACACTGAAAGAAAAAAAAAAAAAAAAGATCTGTAGTACAAAATCTATGGCTAGAAAATGTAATTTAAGAAAAATACTAGCTAAAATCTGAATCTAATTTTATTTTCTATATCCAAATTTGGTTGAATACATGCTATGAGTATTGTCTACTAAAAAGCCCATACAACAATCTTCTAAATATCTCATTTGCAATTCTGCTCCATCATTGAAAATTTCTAGTACTGCAGCTGCAAAGGCTGCTAAATCTGCCTCATATTCTGACCATTTGCTGTTAGACACAAAAAATATTCAAGCTGCTGCATTCTTTCAGTCACATTTTGTTGTATTACAGACACTTTTTCTCAGTTCTCCACCCTCTTTCTCATCATTGGGGCTTTAGATTACATAACAGGTTGTGATATAACACAGAAATATGTAATATAACTACATGCAACACAAAAAAAAATAAGGTTTTATCATGTGTGTATAGTACTGTAAAAGATATTCTTTGGATGTCTTTTGTTCTGTCATCATGTGCCCACAGAATACACTTCTATGTTTGATGAAAACCACAGGATTTTTTTTTTTAAAAATGCTCCACTAACACAACTATAATCTCTTCTCCTCTGCTTCTTTAATCCCTGTAGACCTTTTTAATAAGCCTCTCCCACAGAAACCGATTAAAATCCACATCTTTCATATCTTTTGATTACAAGAAGTAGAACAAAGAACAGTTCATATAAAGTGTTAGCACTTATGCTGAAATTGCATTTTAACAGACTGTTTCCTTTGATTTATTTATTTCTAGGTGTCAATGAATGAGCATAGTAGGCCATTACATTACAATATTTCAGCATCAACAAGAAATCACAGTTCAGCATATGATTTACTGCATGACAATTCCAGTGTAAGAATGAAATAAGAAATAGCTATGTCAATGGTATTAATTACAAAGGAAATTACAGCTGTAAAATTGGAAAGTCACTCAAAAACATGAATATTTACTATTTATGTTAGGTAAAACCACAACTCCCCCTATTTCAGGACCTGAGTCGAAAACTTTAACAAGTCATCTGTATTTAGGGGTAGAATCAAATTTCCTATGATGGTATATATCAGCTTTCTGTTATAGCAGCTATTGAGCACTGTGGAGGTTCTTTCGTATAAAATAAGTTATCAGAAAACAGTGTCTGCTGCATGGTTTTGTAGTTCTTGCTTCAGTCTAGAAAACTCCCTCAGTGGCATTAGCTGTGGAATAGAAACTGTCAGGCAGCAGCACAGCCAGAGGGAGCAGAGCAAAGGCTTCATCCGTGCTCTGCTAAGACTTGGAAGGAGGATGTCTATGAATTATAAGGACATGGAAGGAATAAGCCCTCAACTACAAGGAGTGATAACAAACTAAAACCTAACCCTTAGCTGTATCTGTTATTTCCCTGAGGCCTTCTGAAATCACAATCTCCAAATAGAAGATACACATATAGCAGAAAGTTAACAAAGCCCAGAGTTACAAATCCTCATGAAGTGCAAAACCACTATCTTCTTCCAGAGGAAGATAAATATCATGGCCAATACTTAGACTTGTTTTCAGACAGAACTGAAAAAATTCAGTCAAAATGCATCATTTACTGTATAATTCTTCTGTATTAATAGCTATGGAAAATGTATAAGTTACATCAGCAACTTTTCCCTCTAGGACATTCCCTTTTGCTTGGCAAGCAGGTCCAATGTAGCTTCTCCCAGTGCTATAGAAAAAATTACCTTGTGAGTTATCTTCAGGAGACCTTATTCTTTTTGCAGAGAAACAAGTTTCATCAAATAGGCAGTATTTAATATTAAATTGAAAAAGACTGAAAATTATAAACTGTAAATACACAGAAATTAAAGAAAGATCATAAGATAGTATAGGAATTCTTAATTCCAACTCCTTTGGTTCAAATCAAAGAGGACTCTCACAGTGGAATTCACTGCTCAGTATCTGAAATCTAACAGGAGGTTAATATGGTTCAGGTTGCTCTAACTTCCAGCATTTCATGTCTTGACTAGGCTTGCACTGATTCTAACATAAATTAGTCTAACCCAAGCAGACTGCAAAGGAACGACTTGCTTCCACTCTCTGGTTCCAAAGTAAATCCTTCAGCCTTGTTAGGTAGGCAGTAAAGAGCAATATGAACATGACGCACATTACTCAGGGCTGTCTGGAAAAAAAAACATATCCTTGCAAACCAAGTGACGTCTATGGGTAATCACAAAAGAAGCCTATCAAACAAACACTTCACTAATATTTTCCCAATCTCTGACCCTCATTTCTAGCTCTCTCACTCTCAACAGCAAATTCTGTTGCCTTCTCTGACTTTCTGCAGGTTATTTCACAATATCAGGAAAGGATTTTTTAAAAGGTACAAAATTTATGCACCTGAAAATGTCACTTCTTACCATGGTTTACAGCTCAGTTTTTGATGAAGGTATGGGATTTCAAATAATTCAAACAAATCTGAATCTACACATTAATATAACTCATGGACAGGGCTGACTGACCAACCACACCTGTCTCCAAAGAGCAGCTCTGCAGTACATTGCTAAAGTGCAGTTAACCATTTCTTGCAACACAGTAAGGAAAAAGGGCACAGTTACCCCCAAAAAATTGCCTTCTAATTAGGAGAAGGGTACATTTTATCAGACTCGTTCCTGATAAACCTTTATATAAAACATCCCAAGTCATTTAAATTTCTAACAGCCTGACATTTTAAACATTTGGAAAATAATATTACTTTTTATGCTTAATCAAAACTGACAGACATTTTGAATTCATGTGACAATAGTTGATTTCAAAGTGCTGTTTGTGATGTAATTCACAAAGTGAGGTGACAAATCTTTATGTCTTGTTATGAATTGTTGACTCAATGTACAAAGCATTTATGTACAGTTATCCACATGACTATTTGATACCTGTCTTGTCTCCTGAGGCTACCAATCAAGTTGACAGGGTTTGTACATCTGTCCTGAGCAACAGCATATAATACCTACCAAATTTCTTACAGGTCACCTAACAGCTTATCAGATGGTTAAAATTTGACTGATGTGATCAAATTGACTTGGTATAGAGAAGGTTCTCTATCTCATTAACAGTCCCCTAGAGCAGATCCTTCGTATAGAAATATTCTGTTTAGTGCCCTGCTTCTCAAATAGTTCCATCGCTGAGCAGAGTATTTCTATCAATACATGAAGCTGAAATAACTTGGTGAGGAAGAAACACAAAAGAAAACGAGGCCAAACTCAACAGGACCCACAAAACTGTTATGAATAGAATGCAAAAGTTATTATGAATAGAATTCTCTACTAATGAATTTCCAAGTCTCTAGAAAACCTCAATATTTGACATTTCACATTTTAACATCCTATGGCATAAACTATCATGATTTAATCAAACACAAAATGCAAATCACAACCCCAGAAGATGCCTCTAGTTGTTTCTCTTTCAATAAGTCAGTATGGAAATCAACCATATTCAAATATCTCTTTAAAAAAAAAGACTGTATATAGATACAGCTTACACAAAGGCAAGTTTTGTTATGTAGATCTTCGGAAAGTATCTCTTCTGACAACAGGTACTTCAAATATTAGAGTGTAAGTGATATTACACACTACACACAGTACTGGGGATCCACTGTTGAAAAGTCCCCTTCAACTTCTAAAGTGATTTCCAAGATCTAGGAACTCTGTAACAATAGCAAGGAAAATCCTCAGGAGTCTTTTGTATGAGAAAAGTTTGTCCAAGATGACTGACAGAAGTGTGAAAGGTAACAGCTCATCTTACAGCTCACACCACACAAAATGGACAGGCAAAGAAGGGTGTGCATATATTTTAAGTATTCTAGTGTGCATTTACTCTCTGTATTAAGAAAAATAAAGCAGGAAAAAAATCTGTTTCACAACCTCATGTATCTTTCTAGACCGACTGCTACACAGCATCAGTATTCTGTGCTGTAGAGCTACAACAGATCTAACTTCCCTGTCATCATGCAGACCTTGTTTTTCACCCCAACACATGCTTTTTAAACCAAGATCCTGTATTTAGAGGCCTGCATAAAGCACCTGAATGCATAAAACCCCATCTCCCTGCAACATGACTTCACATTTCTCAGATTGGTCAGTGCCACAAGATGATTCAGCATATGACTCTATAGCCATTCCTGAGATCTAGTTAAAGCTGCTGTATAAATTGGTCTTTGCACTGAAACGTTCCACTGATGCTGTCAGTATCTCTTCGGCCAAGACAGACACGCAGTACTGTAGCTGGTAAACGGAGAATGAAGGAAAGAAGCTCTGGAGGAAGTATCCATTTCACAGGGAAAATAAGCTAATTCTTCTAATCAAAAGAAATAGCTGTGCAATGTTAGATGCCTTTCACCTTGGGTGAGAGACACAAAGACATTTTCAATTAGATATTGCCCAAGGTTAAAAAGTTAGGGAAATCACACATCTCAAGTTCAACCTTTAATAAAAAAATCATGAGCATTTATTATTAATGATCCTTAGTGGTAAATATCTTCATCGAAAATTCTTAACTGATAGGGACTTCTCAGAATTTTTTCACAGGACAGCAAGAGGAGTATTTCACTCAGGCATCCGTCACTGTGTGCGCTTTCTTTCTCACTGGGGAAAAGATTATACAGTTTAAGTAAAATACAGAAGAAAGACTCTATGTTTAGACAGGCGTGTCTATGAATGCTAAATAAGGAAGGATGCTCCAAAGCTGATGAAGTTCTTGGAATTTCCACACTGGCCATACAGTATACATAACATCAGCCCAATATTAATGAGCCAAGACAAGGAGACTGGAGTGCTACGTGTCAGAGCTTTCTTTAATGACTAGGCAATAGAACTATTCTTCAGGTCAAGATTCTTTTGAAGCTGAGAATCGGCAGAAATTCAATTTCCAAAGATATTAATTTCTTTGTTTTGTGTCTCAGTCACTGTACTGTGATTGATATATCCAAGCCACAAACTGCCATGATTCTAAGAAAAACATTACTGTTTAAATCACAGATATAAGCAGTTACAACAGCAACCTCATCTAGATACAATAGATTTTAGGTCCTCTCTGTGAATCACTTGGCCTTGTACAATAACAATGAGAATCACTTTATGCCTTGCTTCGGTTTCTTTTTTCTTTCCCTTCACCAAGGTTTTATTTCCCTGAAAAGCAAAAGAACCACAAATCACCAGCAAAAAATAATATTTGCAAATGCTAACATTCAGGCAGTCTACTAGTAGAAACAAACATGTATCTTCTCCAAGCATATCCAAAATCCCTTTTGGGTGATTATCAACACAACTCTGTTCTAGCGAGTCATCAATAGAAACTGGTTTTACTTGCAAAATGCAAATGCTGATTCCAAACAGCATGACTGTGCTGACATTAGTATACACATGCACTACTTAGGGCAAATAATTGCTATTTCAATATTTAACTGGGAGATTATATACTTGTTCTTACACGTTCTGACCTACCTTAGGATTTTCCTAGCCAAATCAAAAGATATCCTACACACATGCATGTACTTCTTACACATACCTAGGGTTTTTTTAAATTTATCATTATTCTACCAAAATAAAATATCCCACCTTATTCTGTTTCAATACTTAACATGACTTTGAGAGAAAACCAGAACATATATTAATGCTAAGTCAGTTCCTGGGGCTTTGTTTATGCAACCCCTAGCTAAAATCTCAGAGAAAAAGCCAGCATGCTGCTTATTAAAGCCATTTAACAGTTCAGTTCATTTTCTCTAGGTGATATATGTATTTATTCATATTGTGCTGTCACCTTATGCAGACCTTTCTACATAATCAATTTTATCTCAGAACAAAGACAAAAAAATCATGTTTTACTTACTTTAGTTTTATGAACTTACATGTGGCTGAGAGCAACAAAAATATCCTACTTAAAAGGGGGGACAAATTTTTTTCCTACCTGCTTGCTACTGGAAAATACTGAGCTTCTAATCAAAATAATAAAAGCAGGGCTTCTGTGCTCAGAGGTTTTCATTTGAATAAACATGGCAATTTCCATTTCAAATATATGTTCTATCATTATTCCACAAAACACAAGAGTGTCATTTCTCATTTAGATGCCAAGTTATCCAGGTTCTTACATCCTTCTAGAAAAAAAAAAAAAAAACAAAAAAAACACAAACACATAAAGCAATCTCAGCTTGCTCACTGCTCAGCAAAAACAGCTTTCTTGTCCCGCCTGAAGTTTAACAGCAAAGTCTGCCCAACATCTGGTTTCCATTCATAAGTCTGACTTGGCATATGAGTTTTCTAAGGTTTCTGCATCTCAGTTTCTCCCTTCACACATACTTTTCCTCACACGGGTCATTTATGACCCGTAAGTGTGGTAAAGACTCCTGTGTACCCAGATAAAAGATGTGGAATACCATTCTCATGAAATCAAGCTACGCAACAGCGAGCTTTGTCAGTCATGCAAAGTCTTCTCCACCCACTTATCTTCATGAAAGAAATAATGCAGACATAGATGTGAAACTACAGATCAAAATTTCATGCTAGAATTCACTTAAAAAACAAAATCTTCTTCGAAAATCTCTTCTTTAAACAGCATAAGCAACTTGGCAAAGAGTGATTGATACGTTGGTTTGGTTCACCGTGTAAATCTTTAATTTCATTTGCTGCCCTTCTTACTCTGACCCTAGCAATAGTCCATAAATATTTAGGTAGCTTTCCACCAGCATGCTTTCAGCTTTTGAATACTAATGCTAGCTGCAGTGAAGAAGAAAAGGAATTGCTGTAATGGACCACGGAACTAGCTGTGAATATCTAACCTGCTGTTTGTAAGGCGTCCTGTTTACTGGAATTAAAGCAGTCATTACTAGCACACAGGAACCCATCACATTCTTAATGAATTGTGAGGCTGTCTTGGGAAAAGAACAAATATCTTAACCTGAATAAGCATTAATGTTGTAACAACTAGAAAAAAAAATAATCAATAGCTGTATAAAGACAAGGCTAAGAACAGAAAAAACAATACTGGTATGCATACAGATAACCTTACCAGTGGAGGAATCAAAGAGATTTTGGTTTACTCTGCATCACGGTGCCTGACAGATTCAACAACTTTAAAAGTATCCTTTGATATAAGAACAGCCAAGGCCCAGAGACATGACCTTTTACTGTCTATATTCCCCGATTCTGCAACATCCCAAGCTCACTAGACTTCAAAGAAAAGATTTTACAAGTCTACTCTTGGCAAAGCAGTGGTATGCAATAGTGCGGTGAGCCTTCACACTGCTCCAGCCAGGAGCAATGCAAGCTTGAGAGGAAAGTCACAGAACACCCCTTGTTCCCTTGGTCAGCAGATGTAGCATCCACATTCAGTCTCCAAGGGGACAGGGTCATTCAGTCCATGAAGAGATATTTCCCTGCCAGCTGGCCAGATCTGTCAGACACACCAGATGTAGAAGCAATCATTTGCCATTCCCAGCAAAGAGAGGTGCTGAGCATAAGTAACCATTAGTACTGAAAGAGCAACAGTAGAAAAAATGCCAAAATTCATCTCTACCTTGTTCTCTGACTCTGCTAGGAACCTTATCAAGGCTTTATATCCTTCTTTTCTCGACAACTGAAATTTCCTTTAAAATTATCTCATTACATTGCTATGCTTTCAGAGCCACAGAAATCAGTGTAAACACTGCAGTACAGTTCCCCTTTCTCCAGAAAGCTCAATATCAACTCATCTTGAAAGTAAAAACTGCTGTCCTAGGTTTAGATGCCATCTTCTTAGTTTTGCTGCACATCCAGACCCTTTTTTCCCCAAAAGCAGGAAGTAATTGTTTGCAGCTCAAAAAAAGGTGTAAAAATCTGCACATTCACTAAACTCTTTTCCAAAAATAGTCAGCAGATTTCTGCAACATATGACCTAGGGCTGTTTTTTTTATTTTTTCAGCAACGAAATAGTTCCCTAGATGCTTTTGACAATTACAGCTATGTCTCACTTTACAAAGCTGTTTCCTGCTCAGACTGTACTTTAAGTGACTCTGTCAAGCCCACTGTAAGCTGCTAAGTGTGCCATAGTGGGGTACCATTTTATTCTTGGAGTTCTGCTGCATGAAAGCAAGCAAAGCACACAGTAGAGTTCATAAATGGTATGGCTCACAATAAAGCAAAGTAGGCTACCTTTACCATAAATTTCATTCACCACTGAGATAACAAGTACCTCCTGAGAGGTGCTAAGAACATTAATAGGTCGGAAGCTTCATTTTCTTGTTCAAGTAAAGGAGCTCTGTTGTTACTGCTGCTGGATTGCAAGTCCTTCTTTTGTAGATAGAGTTTAACAGCAAATGTAAACAACTGTTATTTGTTGTATAGTTGTTACTAAGAGACTTTTTTTTTCTGACAAAATGAAAAAGCATTTAGGCACTATTTCTCAGAACATGTTGATCCCGATTAAAAACTCAGCTCCGAAGTGGACCAGAGCCTTCAGAATCCTAAAACATGTTTTCAGGACATAAGCCTTTAATATTTGAGCACAAAATCATCTCCCAGTGATACACCTTTCTTTGACTATTTACACCTAAAATCGGGGTCTGACACATACTGGTGCCCCAAGAAAAATTATTTTCGGTACAAACACTGACCCAAGGTTTCAGGGTCTCTGTAAGCTGCAAATTATCTACTCAGAGTAACATTCTTATATACACAACCACTAAAAAATGATAATCAGTAAGAACTGAATAACAAGCCATTTTCCTGGTTATTCTGCCTCTTATTCAGCTTTCAAGGAGATTTAATGACATATTGGGAAGAGTTAACAGTGGCATTTTTTTTCACTTTAAAAGGCCTGAGATAATAGACATTAATAATGTGTCCAACCATGGCAGTTTCTTACCAATGTCACTGAAAAGCACCCTGCACAATTGTTTTCAGTCTTTGCTTTCAGAAGTAACCCATTCATCGATCAGACTCATGGAAAGTTCCTAGCAAAGTATCCTTAATATAGAACAACACACCTCTGTTCAAAGTAATGCTATTTTACTGATCTAGAATGCCTCAACTCCCTCCCTCAAAACCACTACCTCCTTAACACTCCTAAGCAAATACCAAACAAGCGTCTGCATGCACACACATCCCCTCATCAGATATGACATTTCCAAAAGCACAATCTAGTCATTCCATAAGTACTCAACCTTTTTTATTCTGAATACACAGAACATCTCTTTCTTAAGCTTTCTTTGTACAAAATCAAGGTTTAAAACCGCACAGTACATTGCTTTTTCCTCTTCTGTAAAGATTTTGTCAGTTTTGCTGTTGCTCGTGCAGACTGAACAACCTTTCAGTAGTGTATTCTGAGCAGTGAATTGACAGAATGACCTGTGTGTAAGCGAAGCCAGTAAGTACTGTTGTTCCAAAGGAAAAAAAAAAAAAAAAAAACCACCTTACACATAAACTACAAAGTTTGTCAGAGAAAAAGTGGTTTTTAAAGCCAGTTTCCTTTTACCCATGCTGCTTCAAGATTAGGAATCCAGCACCACTGGCAGCGCAGATACAGAATGTATTAAACACTTCATCAACAACATCAGCTCAGACGTGTCAGCAGTCTGGCTTAACTAGAAGGGAATCATATGTGGAAATCCTCACAAAACCCTGCACTTAAAGTACTCCTGCTGGTGAGCTACACAGCATGGGGAAGCTGCACAGCTTTTGCTGTGCCAATAGAAGTACTGGCTTTCAGGTAAGTACTTAAAACAAGGTCTCTTTTGCTTATCCTCGGTGGCTTTTAAGAGAAATTAAGGACTCTAGGATTCTTTTCAAAATGTGTAGAGGGAATTAGTCATTACATAATGGCCAACACAGCCTCCCTCAATAAACTGATACCACTAACCACAGCTTTAGCTATGGCAAGCCATCTAATAGCTGCTTGGATTTGCTATGACCAGTTCACTGCTATTATTCAGCTTTTCATTTTGGACAAAGATTTAGAACGCTTTGAGCATCTTTAAAAAAAAAATGCACAATCAATCCCCCATTGTACTGTGTACTGCTTACCAGGTTAAGACCTGTACATCAGAAAAAGAAAATCCTGAGCCTAGCAGTGAACACCACAGAAGCCAGAATGACACTTGTGGCTACCTGCCTGATACACTTGTTACAGCTTCCCTGTCCCTAATGCTGCATTCCATGGGGTAATTTTACACTACACCACTTCCCAGCAAACAGAATGGCACCTTCATTGCTATGCACCTAGAGGCAAACAAGGGGGAGCTGACATCATTTCAGAGACCCTTCAGATGCATTAGGTGGGACAAGGAACAACTAATCTATCTGTGATAGATGCTATCTCACGTCCTTTGGTCTGGCAGACCATGCTGAAGCTAAACAATTGGTTCACACAAAAAGCAATCTCAAACCACATAATTCTCAAAATCAAGGGGAACAGTGCTTCCTCTCTTTGCGCCAGCCTGATCAGATGATTACATTCAAATAGGAAATCTTCAGGGCCTTTTTCCATGGTAGCTTGGAAAGGAAGCTGTTTCAATCTTTTCCCTTATCACTATAAACTTTTAATGAAGCTAAATCAAATCTCCTTTAGCCTTCTAAGTATCTAAGCTGCCAACAATGGCCTAAAAAAGGTTTAGTTCCTCAACCAGTCTTCTTAAAGACAATTGCTTTCCCTGATTATCATTCCTATCTTACACCCCACTGCAAAAGGGCTCTGGGAGAACTAGATATACTTTGTCTTTATATTCATCAGCTGTGTCTCCAAACTCTCTTTAGCTACTACAGACAGCAACATCTTTCTTCGCAAGCAGACTGTACTGCTCATCTGTTCAGGGATTTGATCACTAGTCTGCAGCCAACTATGACTTAACAAGGCAAAGAGGTTTGAGATATCTTGACTGCTACACATCATCAGTTCTGACCAGTGGGCAGATTCTGCATCAAATAACTTATTCAAAGAAAATTATACAATGATATGCCCAGCAGATTTGTTTCATGCTTAGATCAGGTTAGGCAGACTAACCCCAAAAGTATAATCCCCTAAGTGTGGAATTAGGGTCACTACTGAGTGTATAAACCACTGTCTTCTAAATTCAGAGATTTAAGTTTACTCTACCATGCTATTTTTTTTTTCCCCAGAAGACCTGTGAAACCTTGGACATCAAATACAGATTTAGCATCAGAGGCAAAAAAACATGTGTCAGTAAAGTGACATTGCAATACAAATGCTTGCTAGTATGTTTTTAGACTTCTCAAGTCTTTCTCTTTTTTGCCAGAAGCTGACTGAATCCACACAGAAAACAGCATAACATTCAAAACAGAGATATACACAATATTCATAAAAATAAAGTGACCTGCCAGCTAATTTACATTGGTATCATACTCCTGAAATGCTGTAGTACTTGACCTTCTCAGTTACCTTTTGCATCTGATTTCTCCTGATTATGTGCTTTAAAATTTATCTAATCCCTCAAAGGTGCTTTTTTTTGCTGTTTGCCCTTTGTGGTTCTGTACACGTGTCATCACATTGAACAAATGCTATGGCCTGTGTCTATGTTAGATTTGAGAAGAGTCACAGTTCTATTAATTGATTTTTCATCTGCAAGTTTCAAAATACATGATGCTATAGGACTGTATTCAAATTCAGCACTTAAATTCCTTAGGTCAGCATTTCAATCCTTTGAGGTGTGAATAACATGTTAACTCTGCTGCTGAATTATTCCATATTATGGGAATATATTTTTGTTGGAGAAATAAAGTTTCATAATGGGCTAATTTCTTAGGAAGAAAGAATTCCGTTAGCCTGAAATATGTTTGAGTTAGTAGATGACAAAGGCAGCAATACCTAAAAATGAAAAAACAAGGTCCACCCAATGGTGGGAGTTCTGTTAGACAACCACAATAAGTTTTAGACATGACACACAGAGTCAGAGAAAAGCATATTGTCCAAGTACTTCACTAATTAAAAGCTGAAAAGTATAGATTAAGTAACTAGTTTAAGACTCTGCAGAAAAAAGAAATGTAATCAAAATTTGAACCCATATCTTTAGGATACAGGCTTGCTTTCAAGCTGCAAAATGAATTAAAACTGAAGAACAATTATTTCTCTCTTTTTTTTCTTTTTTCATTCTTTTAAAAGTACTGTGTTATACCAGGCATGACTCAGGCTGACTTCAAAGCTTTTATTGGTTTTTTACCCTTTGGAAGATTATTCTTATTAATATTTCTCCATTGTTTTTGTTTGATTTACTCTACTATGGACTGAGTTCACCCCTGAAAAACAATTTTAATTATTTCATGCATACTTTAATCAGGTTGAAATTTAATATAATATATACACACCAATCACATGTCTTCACTAAGTGTCTGTACATACAGAAGAAATGAGCAGCTCTGTGGATGTACATTCCAGGCACATAACCTGCTGTAGCCACAGGCACATAAACAGAAAGAAGGCTATAATCTGCTCACGTTTACATAAAATGAATCAGTAACAATCACAGTGCCAAAAAGAGTTACACTCATGCATTAAAATATGTATATAAACATAACAAAAACACACACATACTGGTACAGGGGTTTTGAAGCTTTATATCCTCTCACTTCATCACTGACTTGGGGAAGCTAGCACTGCTGGCAGGAGATCAGGGTTCCAATACTCTACAATTCTTGCTGCAGCAGCAAGGGCATTCCACCCTACCAGATGGATATGAGACATCTTCACATGGTCACCGATTAGACAGTGTGGCCAAAGAAGGGGCCAAGCATCAATATATTTCATCCCAGTACATGAAGCCATCCTGAAGCTCTGATCTTCCAGCACCCTGCAGGCTGCTTTTTCATCTGGTTCACACAACATGGTAAAAGCCAACAATTCAAAGTGCTCATACTTTGCATCCATCCAATTTTTACTGAAGTAAAAATTATACAAAGTTCAACATAAGCCTTTAATGAAAGACACATCCAGTGGTATATCTTTATGTTGAGTTTGAACTCCTCTGCTAAAATTTGCAAATATTAAAAAGAAAAATAGTACTTTACTTTCCACCTTTCATTTGTTCATATTCAGCCATGTAGCCTCTTTTATACTGCCTTTGTTTCTAACCTAATATGAGCACTGCTTTCTTGCAGTTCCTACATAAGAATTTCTGAAAAGGAAGAAGTTGACAGGGACGTTTTCAGATCATTAAAGTATTCAAATCGATATTCAGTTACATTTTTCAGAGGACCTGTAGCAATACCAATGCAAATCACTTCTGTACCCAATCGGTCTATTATCATATTCATACAAGTTATTTGTTTTATAGACTTGAAATCCCTCTGTGGTGGATTTTATTATTTGTTTTTTGTTACATTAGCATTGTTATGCCCTTGGAAATACCCATGACACTAGTTTCTGAATCTTTTTCATGTTATCTGTTTCAACAAGAGAAAACATAATGTTTTTTCCTGTAGCTCTTGAAAATAACAATAATATGTGCAAAGCAAAGCTCTTGGTTTATACGGAGGATTTATACAAATCAAGGAGAAGGAAGAGAAGGAATAACTGAATACTCAGAGTAAGAGGGTGAGATGAATGACTGAAATTTAAGGTTTTAATAAGCATGTAAAGGAAGTCAGAAACTTGGATTTAGAATCATCTTCAACTGGCAACAAGTGTACTGTGCTGTGTTCTGCCATGACATATAACTCTCCCATAATTTAAACCAGAATACATTTTAGTGGCTTTGCAGTGAACAGCTGGTAGAGAACAGGCTCATAGATCACCATGATAGACACACGTGTATTTTGGTCAGGCAATAAGTAATAGAACTGAAGACATAATGAATCCTGTGATTTTCATGTGAACGTGGGGAAATTTTTAAATTCACTACAAGTTCAGGAAGGCTCCATTTTCTAAAATACTGATCAATTCCTTATGATTATAAAGACTGTTATGATAAAAGGCTGTTAATCAGAAAATATCAATTAAAGATTCCTTAAGGGCACTCAATATTCACTGGCAAAACCATCTCAATTTTAAGTGTAAAGATCCTCATAGTTAAGGGAAAAAATATACATAAATTTACAAGTTTTAGAAGATTGTAGCAATGTAGCTCCTCTTTAAAAAAAAAAAAAAATCTACCAGAAATCTTCACATAGTGCAAACTGATTTAATCACCATAGAAAGCATTTTCTAGAAACCTCAAAACATGCAAGCTAAACTACTCAATTCAGCTGACAACTACATCAGTTTGTGGATTTTATGTGCAGTTTTATTTTGTAAGCATAATAAAAATCAGCATTAAAGAAGTTGTGCCATTCATTTCAGAGTTCCCTGGTATCTCCTCTCAAGGAGGTAATGGTAATGTAACAGTAATTACATTAACGGTAAACGTAATGGTAATTCCAAGCACAGAAGCAAACAGTCACCTCCAGTCAATTAATATTGTTAATCAAAAGGAGAAATTTTACTCCACAAGATTTCATGGCCACCCTAAACTGAAGGCTATGTTCAAATTTACCTCTTTAAACCCAAAAGGGAAAAGATTACTGGAAAAGTCCAATTCTGTTCAGTTAGCTCTTAGGACAATGTCCAATTAATTCCAGAGAGTGACACAATGATGCTGGAAGGTAAGATCACCAAGTCCTCTCCTCCTGTTTACAAGGGTTCAGCAACAATGGGTTGATCAGTTTAGAATAACTTTTCCACAGAACTTTAAAAAAAAAAAAAAAAAAAATCGCTCCTCAGGATAAAGAGCCTCTATTTTTTAAAAAGAATCACTTAATTCTATGGACTGTTCAAGGTAAATTTTGGACCATGCTGCTGCTTTCATCCCCACTAAATTCTGAAGCTTCCCTTGTTAGGTATTATGCAACTTAAATACTACATATTTTTATTCAAAAGCCACAATCTTATTCAATTGCCAAAATCCAGACAAGTTAGGTTTTCCTCATCAGTAGGATTACCCAACACAGGCTGCATACATGGCATAATTTCATTTCCAAAACAAACCAGACCTAGCTAATCCTTATGGATCTCATATTTTATACAGAGGTCAGAAAATAAACTGAACAAAATAGAGAATCTGCACTAATTTTCTCCCTGTTGGTGGCACATAATGGAAATAATGATGTTGAAATTAAATGACAAAGCATATATAGATTAAAATCTCTCTCAGTTCAGTTACAATAGACAAGATTATGTCTAATAATTTTATGTAAGTTCCCAAGAATCAAATGACCAACTAAACATACCAAACAAAACATTAAAGATGAAACTAGTAAAATTATTTTGTCAAACCACTTACTGTTATATTCGGTGACCGTTAACACACATAGCAGTTGTCTGGCAAGGCTTCATTCCCAGAAAAATAGCTCAGTATTTCTCAGTGTGTAATAGCAAATTGTTTTATTGTAATAATCATATCACCCAAACAATTTGGATCAGTAATAAAAGTAAAAATAATTATATCCATTCGCATTTTTTTTAGGAAGTCATTGATAAGACAGTAAAAGAAACTAGGTTATGTGACCCCAAATAATAACAGAAAATGTTAACAAAAAAAGATGAATGCATAAATACTAGTTAAAATTGAAAGTCCACACACTTTCCTCCCATGGGATATGTGGCTATTTAACAGTCTGGAAGTGGCTTGAAAAGCACCAAACAGTATGTCAGGGGACATGAGTCAGTAGAAAAGTAATTGTCTGTTAAGAGCAATAATAATTGAGATGTTATATCGATGACTTCTGATACAGATTAAGTGGGATAGATACTGTGAACAAGAAACCGTACTTTCTGTAGCTTAAAATTCACTTACTTTGCTGTTACACTAACAAAAACAATACTGCTGTGCTTTAATCTAACCTTGATTACAAATCTTCATCTCCAGCAGAAAACTGCAGATTAGACTTAACATGCATGTCCTTAGCTACAATACAGTGAGATTTTTTCAAGGGCATTTCCCAAAATGAGTCATCTGCAGAACTGGAAAGCTCTTTTCAGTTACTGCACTAAGAGATATTTGGAATTTGAACACAGTGCCTTCTGGAAGATTACTGTTAGATAACTGATTGAGATAGTACTTATCACAGCTATAAGTTACACTGGCTGAGCTAATGAAATCTATGTATGTACATTTTATGCCCTGCTGAACCAAAGTTTAACAAATTTCAAAACACATGCCTTCTCATTTGCAGAGATATTCCACATCCAGTTCAGGAACATATTATATAGATTGCAATTGAATGGTAGTGCTGAAAATTGCAAGTTTGATTCCCTGGAAAACAATTTGACTTTACTTAATTAGATCCATCTCATTGATTCAGGTCACTTTTTGAACTGCACATTTGAACATGGCTTCTATATGATAGTCACAGAAACAGAAAAACTGCTCAGAACTGTCTTTTTCATCTCCTAATCCATTCCATACACACATCTGAAGAAATAATCTTTTTTTTAAAAAAATCCAATTTTAAACATGTATTTTACTGGAAAAAAAAATAGCTTTTATAGTGTTGAAAGATGTGTATAACTCATTTCCAAAGTTACTGGTGTTAGTTGTGATAATTTCAAGATGCCACATGACAAAGCCTTCTGTGCTACTGATCTTGCTACTCTTACTGTTTCTAGGGCAACTCACATTCTGCTTAGGACCATACAGTGCAGCTATTGTCTCTAGAGTCCTCATGACTGTACAGATGAATATTTAACATGCTCTGGACTAGCTCAAATTCATGTAGTAGCATTAAACAACAAAATCTCTACCAACCTTTACAATAACAGTCTCCAGTTCCACAGCCTTAACATTTTTATAATAAATGAAGGTAAGTGATGTCCAACTGTTGCTGTGAGCATAAGCACACAAATTAATTCATTTACAGAGTTCAGAAGTCTGGTCCTAAATGGTTCGTGGCCTGTTTAACATGAGCAACAACTCTCTGAAAGAAAACTCTAGAAGTCAAAGATCATTCAGTTGCCAGCTCTTTGAAGCACCAAGTTTCATTAACTATTGGAGCAAATAGACCCATTTCATCTCCCAACAAGATGAAACTGAGCTCAGCTGAGAGCACAAAGACTTCTGTCCTCATTCCACTGAAATGAAATGCTTTGTAAGACCAGGTTCGAGTTGTCTTCACTAGATATGTTCAGATTAATCAAGTGAGCATGTTTAAGAACTAAGATTATTATGTCATGGAAATCCTGAGAAGTTCTCTTATTGATAAGAGCAGAGCAAAAGGCTAGCAGATTCCTTGCAAAATAATGGGGTTACAAATAGAATATGCCCACAAAACAGCATTTTGAAAGAAGAAAACAATGGAGAAGCAAGTCACTTCCCCCATAAAAAGCCACAGATTTCATAAAACACTCCAGCACTCTCTGGACTGCTCCTGAAGCCAACGTGGAGGTGTCTCTGTATGAGAAAAGTTCAGAGAAACAGTCACTAGCAACTGAAAAAGTGAGAAAATATACTGAAACCCACAATTCCTCAGCTAGCTTCCCTGCTCAGTGTTCCCATAGATTGTAGCCTGCAGGACAGTAAATACTCTAAACCAAGTTTGTACATGTGCTTTGCACAATACAGTGAACAACAACAACAAAAAAAAGGCAGATCAAATGCAACATGACTGAAATGCTGCGGAGGAAGGCACTGTCCAAGTGCTGCTGATGGAGTGGGAGGAACAGCCAAGGCAGGGAATTCCACTCTGCTGTTTGAAGCAGCTGCTTCTTAAACACAAATCTAATGTCTCACAAGAAATTGCTTTGGCATCGTGGAAAGTGCTTGCTTTCCTGATATCTGCCTTCCTGTGATAGCTACATCTTACTGTAAAATTGCCTTTATTAAGAAAAGCTGTTCTGCACTCGTCTTTCATTTGTGAGAAAACAACAGCCACGGACATCTAGAATCCAGAAGACACTTCTTCAATAATTAGGATCATATATAGTGAGTTGTTAGACCCATCTTCCAAAGGTAATGTGCAAACATGTAGGTATGTATATGCAATTCTTATATTTAAGTCTAACCTTGACTATAGTTTTATTATACAAGTTAGAAGAGGAGGGAAAAAAAGAACAAATCTGCTGGTAATTATTTAGCAGAGACTTAGTTACTATGGTGATGGGTTTCCTATAAGTACCATAGCCAGAGACACAGCACCACACATTTTTGGCAATATATCTTTATTTTTTAATTATGTTCAACTGTCCTTTTGTAATAAACTACAGAACTACCTCTATTATCTTCTAATGCATTTAAAATAGACCAGGAAAAAAAAAAAAGCATTGAAATACACAGATTTCACAGGTGGGAAATGCTAAGTAGAAAGGGATTACAGAGAAAAAGATTCTCTGTGATTTTTCTCATGCTTTAACATGTATTAGACAAATACATTACTGCATTAAAATTAACATCGATTTAATTAACACTGAAATAAAATAGAAGAGAAAGTAAATTTTTAATTTATTAAAATGAAGCAATCATTCTTTATCAAAATTCTTTTCATTCTGCAAGTTTTACTACAAATATTTGTTGTGATAATGACAAAATTTTGAAGTTAGTTCAATACATAGGCCTGCAATAAAAGTGAGTTTTGGACTAGATCAGTGCTACATATTGCTATAGTTTAGGGGAATTAGCATTATATTGGCAACTGGTAGTTCGGAGGATATTAACAGCGTGGGAGATGGTTTCCAGCTGACCTAAAGGTGGCAGCAGTCAGCTCTGAACAGTTCACTTCCTAGCAATCTCACCAAGTTGCCATTTCAAAGCCAAGACAGGGCTCTGGGGCAGGGTTTTCGTAAAGGATCGGGATGGGATATAGATACCTACCTGTCATTTATGCTTCTGAAAAGCTCTGCTCCTAATAAATATGCAACCTAGAGCCTGCGAAGTAACACTTCTCACCTACTTATTCATCCAGCCCACAACTCTGCTGCTGTTACATCCACATACGATATCACTTTCAGAAGTCAGTGACCTTTGCATTGAAATTTAGAGAAGCCCACAAGTTAAAGCTGAGGGCCTGGAGGAACGGAGATTGGGTTAGGGTATGACTTTTGTCACTTGCAAACTCTGTTTCTAGATAGGATGACTATGGATTGTGTCGTCCATCAGGCTATAAGTACATTAACTGAGATAATCAGAAATATATCACGGTATTTCTCCACTTCCACTGGACCACATTTGCCACAGCAACTGTATTTTGTCAGGGAATTAGTTGGCCTTTAGTCATACTTCTTAGGAAAAATAAATACAGAAGCATTGAATGCTGTTTGCATGGAGCATTGAGGTCCTGAGCACTCTCAGCTGCAGTTGCAACCACTGGGTTGTCAGGGCAGGCTGGCTTGCAGGATCCAGCCCCACATTCTAATATTAGAATGGATTATACTCACTGCATCACCACTCTGCTTTTACGCATCTCATTGAGAGAGACATTTGGCATCAAAAGCAACATACTAGCTCAAGCATGTGCACATCACCATAACAAACTGGCATATGGCTATTTTCAGATAATCTGCATTTGGCATCGAGGTGAAGATTTTTTCCAAATTCTAGCATCTGACCTGACACTGGAATGACGTAACTTTGTTTGAATCCTGTAATAACAGCTTTTCAGAACACTGATTGTAACCACCTGGGAATTGCTGAAGGTTTCAAATACTGAAAAAAAAAAAAAATTAAAAAAGAGGCCGATACCCTCCCACTCTCCCCCAGTATTTTTCTGAATTCAAAAGAAATATGTAAAAAGACATGAAAATGCACAGTCCTGTTATCACTACTTGCAATAAGCTATTGCTGCATCCTCCTTAGAAAGGTAAATGATACTTACACATGTATTTTTTCTAAACAAAGATGAGCAATTATCTACTGTTACTAATTGCTTGCGTGTGTGCACATGTTAATATCTTTTTGAGATTGTTCTATTCTAAATTAAGGCAAAACTACATATGGATAGTAGTGAAGGTGGATTAGCGGGACAGAAGAAGGGAGTGGGTAGAAAAAGGAAAGCCTTGGCACTTCCCTGTTACTTCCCAGCAGGAAAGATATCCTACGGCTCTAGAAGTGCAGGGGGTAACTCATAGTAGTAAGGAAAAAAATGCCCACCTGGGTTTACTCCAGGGAAATTACAAGCCTCTAAACTTGTCTTTCTCTCCCTTCCTTCCATTTAAATACTGGTAACCACAATAAATTCATTCTAATGACAAGGTGAACATTTTTAGCAGGCACAACAAAGGCCTTAATTAGTGGGAAACAGTGGCCCCATCAAATGTACAGTTTTGTGTTGTCTTCCCATCTCCCAGCTGTGTGATGTGGAAGGCACCAAATGCAGCTGACCCATGTGACCTCTATCTTTGAAACTTAATTCCTACTAACAAGATTGGTGTAAATGTTACAACCAAGTGTCATCACTGGTGCATTACTGAAGGTTCTCTATAGACCAACATTTGAGATGGTACTAATTAGTACCCTTTGTACATCATTTTAGGGAAGCCAAGAGCTCAGCTGATCCAGCTTAGCTCATATTAGAGCTGGCTCTTCCAGACAAGATTGGCATTACTTGGTATTAGAACATTTGATTCATTTCTAGTCACTTGGTCCGTGGAAGACTATTTGCTAGGACTCCTTTCAGCATTAGAGATTATGCTTTTTCCACATATTGATGTAGCAGAAAAGGATAGGAGTATTTTAAATCCAAGCTACGAAGATACCAAAATGACAAAAACATTGGAAACTTTCTACTTTCTCCTTTCTTCTCAACCCAAAAAAGCAAAGCAAATTCTCTCACTGAAGATGGGCTGTCAGGTTAGCAGCCAAGTCAGTGAGCTGTGCTACTAAGCACTGGAATCAGGAGAGAAAGGAGGAGAGAAAGGAACAGCTCATCCTCATTCTCATCCAATTAAGTAGGGGAAGTGCAGCTCTCAGGAGAAGGGCCAGCAATAACAGAGAGCACAGCTTGGTGGAAGCATTACTGAGCAGCCAACTCAGGAAATGGCTATGAGTTGGAAGAGTTTTACTCAGTTGGACCAGACTGCCTCTACTTTGACTTGTTCCAGCCAAAGAAATGCATGAGCTAGTTGGATATGAAGAAGTAATTTTTCTTTTATCCTTTTATATTTTGCAATAAGCCACATATTTTTTTCCAGATATGCTGTGGCCAGTTTCTTTGACCTGTCCTATACGTCAAATGAATTCTCAACACTAGGTAGATGACTGGTCACAGAAAATGCTGCCACCCTTTCTAAAATCATACCAATCAGCATACACTGGCATTTTCTAAGCTACTTTTCTTTCTTATTAAATGTCTCTCTAATAACTCTATAAAAGCATTCTGTAATCATTGGTTGTCATTTGTCATTCCTACAACACAAAAAGACACCTTTGTATAAAACACTCTTTTGCCTGTCTCAGAAATCTATAAGAACTTTGCTGTGATGTTTTTGCCCAAGACTTATCTTGTTATTTGATAGAGTTGCGTCACATTACTTCAAGGGCTGTTCATCAGTTGAAGGGTTATTTTCCAGAAGTTAAACCAGATCCTGTAATTGCAATCTAACTGCATTGCATTTCTTTGTTCAGTCTTAAAGTTCTACTGATTCAACTTTATTAATAAACAACACACACAACATACACTCCCCTTCCAAATATCAAAATCAGGCTTCTTCAGGTTGCACAGAAACATTTTTCAGCTCTGAAAAAATGACAGGAAAAATATTCCCCTGAAACCAGCCAGTTCTTGTCTACTACATCATTGCCAAGTCACGCTGACACCAGGGCTTGGAAACAGCCCGGTCTCTGCTATTGGTTGTTGGCTGCACAGTCAACACAGATCAGCTTTAGAGATCTCTATCAATATAACTTCCAGAAGAGTGCTAATTAGGAGCAGTAAGTGGAGGACATAAAGGCAGAGATGTAGAAAGAAATCAGGAGGAGAAGAGACTGGAAAGCACTCAGTGGGCAGGAAACGCATCGTTGACAAAGTTAAAATGGGAAGAAAAGGGTATTAGGAACAATAGTGAAAACTGTTCCAACTTTGTTGAAATAGAATTCAAATTGGAAAAGATGGCATGTTCATCCCTGGAAACAGAAGGACACACAAAGTCTTGGGACTAAATTTTCTGCTTCCCTATTGCTGATAAAATCTCCACTACTTCTACTTAATCCAATTTCTACATCCAGGTAATCCAAAATTATGAGTACAATATTGTGTCTCGCTGGACTGAGAAGGGAAAAAAAGTTGTTATAAGTTTTGAAGTTTCCACCTTTTACATTCTTATTTATTAGCATTACTAAGAAGTAATGTGAATTGAGGGGAAAAAAAAAGACAAAATACTAATCTGATGCATTTGAAATCACTGAAGATTCTATCATGAAATATTGTAATATCTTTTCTTTCACTCAGTCTACAAATCACATAATGCAGCAGGGTCACTAAACACAGGAGAACCAGTTAAGTTCAAAACAGCAGCACAGGTGACAGACAAAGATTTTACAACCTTATGTAAGACTGTGGAACTCCTTAACTTTATGCAGGCTTTAAAAAGACTTCTGTCAATTACAGCGCTTACATTGTGTTCACTTTTCTTACTGCATTAAATCTTAATATTGAACCTGAATATTTGAACTGAGTGTTTGCTTTTGTCAGGATTTGTTGCCAAGAAATAAAAATCATCTAAACAACCATAAGATTATCTACATAAATAAGAGAAATTTAGCTCATCACTCTCACCACATTTCATTTCAAAGAACGGTCATTAAAACAACACACACAAATAGTACAATTAAGTATTCAATAAAACCTGAAAAGAAAACAGATCTTTGTCAATATGGAAGAGAAATATCAAGCTCCCTGAACTTAAATGAAAGAATCTCCTAAGCATACAATAAAATCAAAATATCTTAGCTCAGTTTTCTGTATTTCCAAGGGGTTTTTTCTGAACTATCTACGTTGTGATCAACAATAAAAACAGCTAGTATAGCTGCTGCATCATATGCAATACCAGTGCTATGCACACACAAATCTCTATTGCTAGCATGTAAAACAAATGCACATACACGGCTGAGCAAGCCACAGTGAGAAACTTTGTTATTCACTCAGCTTTGTCTTTCTCTTATTTACCCCCAGGAGGCTTTGAATCCTCTCAAAACCCAGTATATACAGCAGGAATTAACAATGGCCAAATCTGAAGAATAACCTCATCCTTCTACTCTGGCTCTTGTATCCTCTCTCCCAGCCACCGTGTCAGCCACGTCCACCTGCTTGCTCAACCTGGCAAACACAAACTGGCAGGGACGACACCACACACAAAAAGGCTGCAGGGGAAAGGCTGAGCATGGGGCAAGATGCCATGCTGTTTCCATGATACCCAACTGTTGTACTGTCAAAAGGAACATGCTCTTTTTCCTGTCCACATCATGCATTTATACAGAACATATACATTTCTACGTGTATGTGCACACACAGGCAAGTCTGTTTTCCTGTCAAATCATTTTTTAAGTTGTGCACTCGCTAAGCAAACCTGTGTAAACAATCAAATCCCCAAGTGCCAGAAGAGGAAACACCACCCATGTACCAAATGGAAGGCACTGGGATCCTGCCTGGAATAAACCCAAACCTCCTCCTTCCTTTTCTATTTTTATAGCAAGTGCTATGTGTAAGAAAAGGAATTAACAATCTGTCAACTTGGTTCCATGCCTTTTGATGCCCAAAGAACTGCAAGCAAAATGCAACCTACCCCTGTCTGCTGAATATTTCAACCCTGTAATTTCCTTGTTTTTTCTTACCATGCCATGTAAGAGATGGCCAAGCACTAGCCCTTGTTTATTCGAGCGCAAATCACAGAATCAGTATCAGAAACTCCCTGGCATAGTTGTTTTCATGTTAGCCAGCTATCAGCTATGGAAAAAAGCAAACTGACAGGAAACTGCTAAGCCACTTCATTAGTAACTCCATCCTGAAAGTCTGGAGCAACTACCGTCAGATTCTGCCTGTGAAACTCTCCTGGAATTCTCCCATCTTCCAACTTTACATGATGTCTGATCCATGTCTTGTGACTATTGGTCACAACAGGATTTAGTACACGGCTAGGAAAGCTGGCCATGGTCAGGACATGCAATTAATTGCTTTTGTCATGCCCCTCATTTTAAAAAGTTTAGTGGCTTAACGGTCTTCTCCAACTGTAATGACACTACAGTTCCATGAAACCACAATCTACACTGAGCAGTAAGGCTCAATTTCACATGTGATGTTTTGAAATCTGTCGAGAGCCAAATAGAACAAAAAATAGCAAATATCTGACAAGTATAAATACTGACATGGACAAAGAGGGAAGCAGAATAACATTTCAACTATTAGTCTTTGTAAGCAGTTTAATTTCTAAGAGAAGCTTCATTAACTACCTCACTAAAAATCGTGACCAGGAAGTCCATTAAAGTTAGTCAACAAGGATAAGTCTGTACTAGAAATTTTCTTCTGATATAACGTACAAGCAGTAAAGATATATATACCTCCAAACACATATATACACATATAGCTACATATAAAGATGCATTCGTATTTTTATGTGTATGTACATACATATACACAAAACAAACATTTGGAAAATCATTTAATGCATGCAAGAAAGAACAAAGTCGGATGATTTTTTCTTGAGGCACAAAATGGCAGCCTGTATAGACTTGTCACTGTGTCTTCTCTGACCTTTTGGTATCACACATAGGTTCAGAACAAACTCTGTTCACATGCATATCTCATAAACGCTGCATACTCGAGAAAGTAAAAGTTTGCTCAGTCTGAATTGTACTTCATTGAATTTGACACTTCATCAGGAGCCTTCCCTAAAAAAAGAAAAACACTTCTTCCACGAGAATTTAGCTGAAAAACTGATTGTCATGGACAACAGAAAAATAAACATTCTTTACCTGGTTTCTTTTTGTTGTTAAGAAAATTACACAGTCTAACATAACGTCGTGTCACAAGTCTATATTTACATAGCTTGTATTCCCAGAGATAATGTTATGGTCTCTGAGGTGCCTCTGGTTTAATGCAAGATTTAGAGAACAGTATGAATTATCTCTGCAGTGATTTCATGCTGAATTTGCAGTGGTACATAGCAAAGAGTAAAAATGGAAGAGAAGCTTCTCTGGACATACACACAGTACTTATCTTCCTTCCAGAAAGTACATAGCAATAATATTTGTAATATGCTTACAGACAGAACTCAAGGCACCGCAGTGATAAGTCTTACAGCAAAATACTTAACTAAGATGGGAAATAGCATTACCTGTGTTTAATGCCAAATGAGCATTTCACCCCAGACATTTAAAAAAAAAAAAAAAAGTCATACCTTAAGTTACAATGGAATCTGGAAAAGATACTCTTTAGTAATTACATTTGCTGTAGCTATAGAAACAAGCAACCTCACGTTTTTTGTATGCAATGATTCTGTGTAGATACAAAATACTATTGTGTTTGGTCAAGATCAGAAAGAAAGTGATATTCAGTGTTTTAGGAACCTATTTGTCTTTCAATCAATTTTTCTGAAAGAAAAGAAAAACATAAATCTGTTTTCTTCTTCCTTTCCTGTTCTTGTCCTACTTGCCTTTTATGCTTTCTTTTTTTTATCCTTTGTTTGGGATTTTTGATTTATGAGGTAGCACAGATGACAAAGCAAAAATACACATAATGCAATAAGCTGTTGTATTGTTTCCAATATGTCATGTCTAAGAGTCAGTACTCTCAAGCTCAGAAATTATTTGCAAAATAACTCAAACTAGCTTTGGCAAATCCCTAAACAGAGAGGGAGGGGGGAAAAGGAAGTTTTCTTTTTTTTTTTTTTTTTAATTAGTGTGAGATTACAAACAAAAATAGTGCCATTATCAAAAACCTATCACATATTTCTAGCTTGGATATCTTTAAGCATAGCCTTATCCATTAACTTTCTGCTTCCCAGTTGTTTCGGATCTACATTGTTTTGCTTAAACACTAATAATCCAAAATCAGTATTTGATTCTATCTCAATACATTTTTCTTCATATGATAAAAACACTACTTACTTTCTATATCCTGCTACCATGTGCATAAGTCAGAGAGAAGAACTTTCAAGTACTTAGTTTCTCGTTATTGCATGATATTAACACAAATTTAGATTACGACCTGTTTAATGATGCAAAGCTTTTAACAATCCTCTTTAGACATTCTCCTCCACAACTTCAAGTAATACGTGTACTGAGCAAGTACAGACGCCCAGGAGAATGGATGTCAAGACAACCAACTCTAAGGGCCATGTTTTCCTTCTGTTATTTTTTCAACATTTCAGGCCACTTCCCAACTAAGGAATAATATTTGGCAAAGTGTAAGTCAAGCATAATAACATTTACTTAATCCACCTTGTATTTCTCAGATATTCACTGAAAACTCACTGATGAAAACTTCTCAGGTTAAGGTTAACAGCTTGTTTCTTTAATTCACAGATGATATAGAGATTTTCTCATGGGACTAATAGTACTCTTGAAAACATGGTGCTTCATTAAGGCAAACAAGCATTACAGCTGAATGGACTACTTAAATATACTCTCTTTGCAATCTTGTAATCTGCAGTCTCTTGCTTGATCCAGTAGTTTAGTTTCTTTTCCATCCAGTAACACGCATCAAAATCACACTAACTCAGGAAAACACAGCATGAGTCAGATAGCTGGTTGGGGGAAGGGACATCAGAAGGAGAATGGAGGAATATGTTCTCCTTTAGGCTTCCCAAATCAGGAAAGCAGAAGAGGCAATGGCAATAATCTTCAGATACTGACTAAAGCAAACAGAGGATCTTTTTAACAAGTATAAAAAAGCTAAGCATAAGTGCTTTAAATATTCTGAAAAATAAGCACCATAATACATCCATTGTGATTCAAAATCACAGCAAAGTCCTCTTCTGACGCTAGTGATAAAGTTTAGGCTGAAGGTTTAGTCGAAGCACAATCAAGCACTTCAGTTTCCCATACCCAGGTACATGTCCTACTCTACTGTTGCTCCCTTCAGGTAAAATTTTGTCAAATGCTGGTATTTGTACAAGGAGTTGGTTTTGACAACTCAGAACATCTTTTCAAGCCTTCTAACCTCTCTGGTTTTAACATTTATCTTGTACATAGCAAACTGAGGTATGTGCAAACTAAATTACCTAAGATCTTAAAAGAAACTCATAAAGAGCTGATCTCAGCTTCCAGTCCAGTATGTTAGTCATATGCTTTCACTGTATGTCTGTAGATTACAGAATAAATTTACAGCCTGCTTAATGCTGAAGGAAAGGCAACCTGCATCAAGTAAGCTCCTATTATCAGCCTATGCTTGAGCTAATCTCTACTTTAAAATGGAGACTCTTTTCTATTAGGCTTATTTTGACTTTAGTCAGACGAGGATTTGGGAAGAGCAATTTTTTTTTTTTTTTTTTAAAGAGGGAAAGAATGCTGAGAAATTCTAAGTAGTGACAAACCAAGTTCTGTAATGCACAGATCCATGTTATGTCATTTTTTCAGAGCACAAAAGTTTGGAGAACAGCTACTGTCACAGAAGCAACACAATATTATATTATCTTGTGCCTTGTTGGGTATTTCTTTCCTCTGATGAAATTAAATTTGGACTGCTGGAAACAGAAGCAAATCAAGGCAGACAACCACACAAATCTTCCATTCATCTTGTAAGGTTAATAAAAGTCCCCAGGAGCTGAAATTTTCCTCATTAATGAAGTATAGTGCTACATATGCAGTTCACAGAAGCTCATTGTGGCACTAAAAACACGTATATAACCTGGAATACTGCTTGGGAAAACTACAAACAAAATTTTTCTTACCCCCTTCTGCAGCACAAAATGTCATATGAGAAGAAAAAGGCCAAAAAAAAGAGAAAATGTTATTAAAAAGGCTTATTGTTATTAAAACTACTCTGAGGTCCTTCCTGACGGTTACATAAGTACTGTAAAAGCAGGATGTTCTTGGCAATTGGGATAGCTTAACTGTGCTTGCTACACTGGTTTCATTAACTATTACATCATGCTTAATTTCCATAATTGGCTTCAACTTCACTTTATAAGCCAGTCTAATTTAGTTTTTATGCATATTTTCATTTAATACAGTTTGTTCTCCACTGTAAACCCTTCATGGGCCACATATTCATCCTGTACTACCTCATTTAGAGCTTTCCCTAAGAGCAAAACCAAAAGAACAAAGACCACAGTGTCTACAAAGTGACCTTTTCTTTCAGCTCTGACAGTTAAAACTCTCATCCAGGCCCTCATCACACAGATTTGACTAGCAAAACCTTCTCATTTTGTGCATCCAAGACACAAGAACATACTCGCAACAAAATACAGCTCACAAGAGTTGCATTTCCTTAGCTTGATCATTTCACTAATGGAAGTCCCTTTACTAATTCTCTTTTTTTCACACAAGAGAAAGTTTTGGTTTTGGCCTTAACCTTGGCTCCTCTTTATATTTAAGTAAATTTTCTCTCATCCAGATTGAATAGTTAAACTTGATCAAATATTCAGGGACTTTAGACCTAGCACAGACTCCACAGAGCACTTGTTCCTCCCATAAAAATAATTCATTACTTGTTCCCATTTTCACTCTTCAGCTACAGTTTACCCTCAACATATCCATCTGCTCCACTCCCGATTCACATCTCCAGATCCCCTTTTCTGCTGACAACTGCAAGGATGAGCTAACAAAGGTCATTCTTTCTGTTATGTACTTTTCTTTCCACGTGTTTCACTTTTACTGAGTAAATTCAGAATGTTTACTGACCTAATACATCCAGTTCCCACCTTTTTTCCCCCTCCCATCTTCTGTTATATCCTGTTTTCAAATAACTAAAATTACGGTGATACCTCCTGAGGGAAGAGCACATATTATCTGAAGTCTGACAATTTTTGTAGCTCAGCTTTTACAGATACAACATCATATGTAACACTAACATATATGATTAGTGATAATATGACACTAACATAACATGGAGTCAAACTGATCACTTGTATTGATAGCCTTTCAGGACAGAAGTGTACTTTAAAGGGAAAGCAGTGACCTAGAAAGAGACATTATTTGGATAGCTTTGTTATCAACTACACATTAAATCTTACTCACTTTAAAGACACAGATGCCATCTATGCTAAGGAAACAATTGCTTTGCTAACATGATTAAGCTCAGTACTTACTGAAAGTCTCATCATAACTAGGCCTCCATCAGCTACATGTGTTAATAGGTACATGCACATATTTCCAGCAGCCTACTGAAAGCATAGAAGCAACTGTGACACATTAAGAGGCTATTCCCGTACAGCCCTCTTCACTCAAGCGATACAGGATCTGCTGATCTCACCAGATAGGGTACAAAAGTCTTTGTCTTTAGTAGGAATTAGATTTTCCTGAACCCTTGTATCTTTCTGATTTTTAAGCTGGCAGACATTGTCAGCAGTTATTGGCTTCTGCAAAGAAGCCAAACATTTGAAAAAAAAAAAACCAAAAAAAAAAACCACACAGCAAACACAAATGACAAAGCTTGGGATGACTAAGAACAAGGCTACATTATGTATCAACTTTCACACACATACACACACAAAAATCTTCATTCTTAGACTTAATGTGATCCAGCCACAACAATTTAATATTCTCCACTAATCTTCTAAATCTTAGATTTGTACATCACACAACCCACTTTCCAAATTGGTCTGAAAATAAATAGGTCAGGAGTCATACTTGTCTGTTAATATGATATTACAGGGCTCAGATTAGGACAGGAACTTTGAGATACTGGCTGCAGAGTCACTCTTAACCATAAGCCAATAACCTGTCAGGAATGCCACACAGCTGACTGAGCTGCCATTGGAAAGCCCAGAGCAGAGTTGTGGAAGGATTCAGAGCACCCAGGAACCATCCCGGTCTGTCAGCAGAATCCCATAACAATGGGAAATGCAGAAATATTTCACCATACTGTCCCATGGTCCAGCCATTTTTAGAAGCAACACAAGGGAAATCAATATAAAGTTTAGTGACTGTTTTCACTTGGGATTTCTACTTTACCAATTTTTGTTCTGATAAAACATTCCCTTTTAAATGGGGAGTTTTGAGTAGGCACAGGCCACAGTATGGATCCACATTTGAAAAATCTTTACATACATAAACTTTATCTATCTCTTCCCAAACTAATTAGAGTTAAGTATTTCTCACTGACATAATTGGCTTTAGGATCAGGGCCTTGAATTACAAGTGGTCCAGAGAACTGAAAATAGTTCTTGAGTTACTAGACATTCACTTCCAGTTCTAAAAGGTTTTCTATACCAAGACAATGTATTCCTTTATCCATCACCACCCTAGCCCCCTCCTGCAAAATACTGAGTAACCAATTTTTTTTAACTGAAGATCATCTACCAACAAATAGAACCTCAAAGAAGTTTCGTCATTTCTTCTAGTTCAACTTCATAAGGCATATGCCTTAATGCCATAATGCCTAAAGGCATTCAATCACAACAAAAATCAGAGTAGGTTAGATTAATGCTAAAGGAGTGACCAGAAAGTCCCAGAAAAGTACATCTTACTCCCAATACCAAGACCACACCATGCAAGTTTTACCCTCCCCCTCAGAAATTTAAGAGCGTTGAAGTAATTTATAGGTACAAACAACTTTGCCTGGATCCAATTGAGCAGAGTAGTAATTCCTCAATTTAAGTGAGTTCGTCCCAGGTTTCTTAGCACTAACAACAGTGCTTTTGCATGGCAGGGTCTCACTGCCCTACATTTTACCAAAGTGAGGTTTATTCTGACAGTATTTATACCACTTTTTGTAGGAGCTGACGTTCAGCCATTACAGCACATGAGATAACAAACAGACCCCTTTGACAAGGAACTTAAAGGCTTCAAAGTCTCTTTTGTGCAACAGAGTCAGGTACTGTCAGGCTAGTGCCTGTTTTACTTTAAAGAAAAGTATCTTAGCTATCCTCTTGGCAATGTTGGACATTTAATCCCCAGTCAGTTTTTCCAATATCTCCTAATACACAGAAACTTTTCACAAGCCAGTTATTTCTTGGGCATAGGATATAATTTGTTAGACTGTACAGTATCTTAGGAGATCAGTATGTAGAGGAGTATTTTGATTTTCAGGAGAAGAGTCAAGTGAGAGTAGCAAAACATAAGCAAGCTTCATGGTACATTGTGCCAAGCACCTGGACAGGTTCTGACTTGCTTTACTAGAGCCTTTCCTCTACTGCAGGTCAGCAGATCCTTCCTGCATATCCTTCTGTTATCTCACTCCCAAGTCTTTAAAGCTAAGTGAGACAAACAGTGGCTAGCTATGATGTAGAGTAAGGTACAATCTGAAAATAACTTTTACTTCTAAACGGTAAAATCAAGTACAAGCAGCTAAAGGGGAAAGGCGCACACACACTTATGTAGCTGCCAAGGGCCTATCAACCCTAAGAACCCTTTAACAATGATAAAAGTACATTCTCTGGAACTTTTAAGATTTAGAACAGCATTTCTTTTCATGATAGTTGCTTATTTCAAGAGGATACAAAGATAAGGCTGGGTAAAATCTTTTAGTTCAGGTTTTCTTCTCAATCCAGAAAACCAAAACAATATTAAACATCAGGATTTGGTAATATGGTGATGAAAAGTTTTAACAGATTTGCCTTTATAAAAATTGTCTTCACATTTATGATTTGATATTCTCTAAGAAAGCATTTTGATTTTTCATTGATTTTTAGCCCTAAATCTCACTGATTTTAAAGCAATAAAAGCTCTACTTAAAGTGCTTTAGATCTGTTCTCGTTCTTAATACATCAATATAATGAAATTTATGTATTTGGGCCAAAATGATTCATTTAACCACAAACATTTTATCTGCCATTTCCAATCACTAATATTTTGATGTTTTGTGAACTCAAAGTGATTTCTTCCTTTGTTTTCAAAATTGCTGAAGTTAACTAATAAAAGTTTTAAAAATTGGTTGTTTTTATTTGGTTGCTTGGCATTAGGGGTTTGGTTTTGAGGTTTTACACTGAAATATCTCCCATCACAGTCCTTAATTATGCTTGACAGAAGAATCCCAATATGACAGAACCAGCCAGTTGACAAATGGATTGATTGATGGAAAATACTGTGGTACTTCTATAGGGTTACAGGCACCCCATCCTGTTTTTTATTATCAACGATGTCAAGAAGTTAAAAATGCAGTTTCAAAACAAAGTGTTTTGTGTTTATACAAATGCTACAGAACTATGTAAAATTTAAAAATATACAAATTATTGCATAATTTGTATACTTCAATGTATGTTGAAATATATTTACATAAATATTTTATTAAGTTGATTGTACAATTATATAAAACAGTCCTCAAAGCACATTATCGAAGAATTACAGAGAAACCTAATGCAACTTTCCTTGACTAAAATAGAGGAAGACTACATAATTACAAATTGCAGTTAGGGCTAGGAGTCAGGAACCAAGGGAGTTTCTCCATGTACCACCTTATGTCACTGAATGGTCTTCAAAATACACATGTAACTGATTCCTAGCTACTGAATAATACTCACTTATAAAAACACCACATGGATTAATTAATGTTTATAAACCACCCACTGTTGTTTTGCAGTAGAATTGCACACACCTCCACAAACAGCCCTACAACAAAAAGTTAGTTACACATCACAGGTTGTCTATCCAGAATTGCTTCAGCCTTCTTTGTACTGCTGCATTATCATTAATTACATGATCCTGTTTCCCCCTCCATATGCCTTCCAATGCTATCCATGGCACTGAAAAAATAAAACTCCATAAGTACACAAAACAATTATGAAAAACAGTGTCTATGCTTACCTTTTAGTTTTCCCAGCTTTGCCTTTAAACACAAGTGTTTGCTTCCTATCAGGATTTTTCTATGGTGTTAATTTTAACCATGCAAATGCTAGAAAAACATTTCAATCATTACACCCATTCTGTGATCCACATACAAACATACAAAATGTTGATTACTCAGTTCGCAACCAGTAAAATCAGACCAGATATTGATAATCAGTATTAATAATTTCATAGTCTAATTCAGGTCAGGCATATTTCTAACACCTGTTAAATGATCAGGAGTTTTGAGTATCTAAAACTAGGACATCATGATAATCCAGGTAGAATTGCCAACGTATAGAAAGTTTGGTTGAGGCAATGTGCTCAATACTTCACTGAAGTTTTGTAAGCAGTGCACTAAAAAGGCTTTATACATACTTCTCTCTTTTTGAAAGTAATATAAAAGATTCTAACTTCAAGTAACTGTACTAACACTTCCCCTTTCAAACTCAAAGGCTCTTAAGAGAGATCTTCGTGGTTCATTTTTTGTGTGTGAGGATTTGCTTGTGGGGTTTTTTTTTTTTTCCCTTTCCGTTCTGAATCAACAAAGAGCTGTTTAAAGTTTTGAAAGAGCACAAAATTAAGACATCTTATCTTGCATCTAAGAAGCTTGCAGATAATAAGAGTAGGACAGTGTCTGAGGTTATCAGCCAGATCAACCTTGTCTTGGCAGTCAATACATAGCTTGCAGGAAACCCACTGAATATTGAATCCAGCCTCTACCTGGTTATTACATATTTGAGCAACTCTGGCATAAGGTCACCAGAAGGTGAATTCTTCTCTCATCCTCTTCAACTTTGTAGGGTCTGCAATCCACATTCAGTGTGCTGTCACATTTAACTGACTGCCAGCACACAGATGATGTTCCCTCTGATGAGCAGTCAAATCTCCCTACACCACATTCTTCTTCACATGATTTTTTTTACCAGCGGGACACACAGAGGAGGCAAGGCTCGTTTATTCGCGGCTGTGCGGCCGATTGAGGTAAGCACAGGAAAATGAGGAAAAGCAAGGAGAGCTGCCAAGACTAGGCAGCTCTCGCGACTGGGACAGGCTTGCCGGGAGGCGGAGCTGCAGCAACTGCAGGGGATTTAATCGTCCCCCAGGGAGCGCAAGCGACCAAGACAGAGAGTGACGTGGCACCCAGGTGTGGCACGGCAGTTTGTGCAGGCAGGGCTGGCAGGGAACAACCCCATGGCACACAGAGATACTAGCAAAATGGTGAGCACTCGGCTGAGGACTAACGCCAAGGCTGAGGTGGACAAAACCCAGATGAAGGTTGACGCATCCACCCAGACAGAGCCGGTTAGTAGGGACACTTCAGTCCAGGTGGAGTGCAGGGAGTCTGTAGGATGCTTCTGAGGCAACTATGTGTCATAGGTGCCCTCAAGTTCAGGAACTGCAGCACCTGGTGAAAGAGCTGCAGGAAACTGCGACTCTGTAGTATTAGAGGGTCAGAGGTGGAAAGAGACAGAGGCTTCCACTATCAGGTGCAAGTCTCCAGTGAATGCAGCGAGCCTTGGACCCTGGTTACGAGAATAAAGAAGGACAAAGGCTCACCTTCAAAGCCCTCCTTCTGGAGTGCCCACTAAAAACAAGTGTGAGACACTGGCAACTTTGACAAACAAGTTCCAAAAGGGGAAATCCATCAAACAACTCAACCAAACAACCCATCAGCTGCTCCACCAGCAGGATGGTCTCTAAAGGTCCCTTCCAACCCTACCATTCTATGATTCTACGATTCTACATCTCACAAAGGGACATGAAGATACATGGGCAGAAGCCAATTACTTGGGATCAAAAAGAGAGGTTAAAAAATAACAAGTTAGATGCTGAAAGTCAGTTAGAACTGGGCACCTACTTCCCATTCAGCAATGAAAAATCTCCCTGTCATAGTGTAATCATTTACCAAAGGTTCTCTTTAGAATACAGATTTTTCTGAATGCTAGCATTCCTGCTAACAAATTCCCCCAAGGTTTCATCAAGAAAGGAGGCATTAGACCAAATGTTCTTACAAAAAACATGTAACCAAAAAAGAAAAAAAAAAAGGGACAAAAATCTCCTGCTGAATCACTGAATATGCTGCTTGTAAGTACATTTCCTTCAAAAGAAGAAATTTGTTTCCGAGTGGAGAAAAAACTGTATATATCTATTTTCATTGGGTTTTATTTGATGTTTATTTCTGAAATTTAAAACAAACTGTTTAGATGTGCTCTAAGACTTTCATAACTGGTTACATTTTAAGCCATTCATTGGCATTCCTTCAAATGTTCTTAATATCACAGACACACATTGTTAAGCAATTACACTTTATGGTGGTTTAGACTTTGAGGATTGCTACCAGGATACAGACTTTTGCCTCTCCATTTAGGTAATTAAAAACCAGTTGTCACAATGTCTAGTATGAGTCAATGCTCAAATCCTACTTGCTTCCTGGCCAATGTCAAATGAAAAGCACAGGATGACAGACCACGTTTTTTTTAAGGACAAATTAGATATTTTAAGAGGGAAAAGCATGCAGCAAAGTAATTTCCCATGGATAAACTGGAAATAACCACCTTTTCAATTGATACTACTTTTCCTTGACATGTAAGTCTTAAGTGTTTTCATCTTAGCACTATATGGTTGGGTTTTTTAAAAGCTAGCACCAAACTACAATTCCACATTACAATTTCTTAGCCTGTTCAGCATCAGTTTTCTTCTTGCTTCAGAAAAATCCTATTACCTATCTCCACTTCTTTAGCTCATTAGAAGTCATACATAATTACTCTATCCCCATGGATTATTCAAAGCATTCACATGAGCTTCCATTCTGCTTACTCTGCTGCTTTCATCCCCCCATTTCCATATTCACATCTCTGGCCAATAAGGTACTTGTTTATAAGAAAAGGGGAACTTTTCATCCCTAACAGAATCAGGCAAGTAAGATGACACTCTCAGAAACTGCCATAAAGAGATCTTACATTCCTAATTTACTGCAAGAGCTGAGAAAATTTAAATTATTTTTTTTAGAATAGGAGAACAGAGTCCTTCAGCAAGACATTTTTGTTTATATACACCAACTCATTAGCTGCCAAAAATGACCTCTGCTTTTAAACATTTCTCCCTTCCAAATGGCACTTTCATTAAGATAAAATGATAAAATGACTTCAGAGAAATTGCATTTGGTAGTCACAGCACACTGTCATCAAATTGTGTACAATTAACCTGAAATTAGAATGAATTACAGAAAAGCAATTAAAAAAAACTGGTCAAGAAATAAAAAAAAATTGGTAACTTCAGTGAATACTTTTTTGGAAGAAATACTGATGGGCTTGCAACAGGTCTATTCAAGAGAGATTCAAGACACACATCGATATAGTGTAAATCTATAATCCTAATAGCTTTCCAGACATCCGTCTGTCCATGTCAAATTTTTTCTCTAATGTACTCTTCTGTATTTATCAGCAACACTAGAACTGGATGGAAAATTTATCTTCCTGCCTTACGAAACCTCACTTGTTAGTGAAAAAATGGACATAACTGGAGAACACATTTTATGGGATTTGCTTGATGAGGTGGGGTTTTTTGTGTTTTCAAACAATACAGAAAATGATTGGAGAATCAAACATGAAACAAGTCCTCATGGAGGACTATTAGCAAAAAAATCATGTAGGCTCTCCAGCTCTACGGTGTGATGCAAAGTCCTGGGATGCCACCAGGGTTTTTGCATTTAGTTCAAAGGGTTTTGGACCGATTCTTCCAGAATATGAGAAGTCAAAGTCTACACTTATTACATATTTCACGGAAACCAGTTTCCTGTTCCATACCTATAAAGCACCCAAAGTTATCAATGAGTCACGGCTTTGCTTAGGGACATGGTTTAGTGATGGACATGGTTTAGTGATGGACATGGTTTAGTGATGGACATGGTTTAGTGATGGACATGACAGTGCTGGGTTAACAGTTGGACTTTTAAAGACTCTTAAAGATCTTTTCCAACCTAATAATTCTGTGGTTCTGTAAAGCAGCAAATGATTCTGTGTGACCTACTCTAGGCGGTCCTGCTCTGACAAGGAGATTGAACTAGATGATCTTTCAAGGTCCCTTCCAAGACTTAACATTCTGTGATTCTTCTTTATATCAGACAAAACACACATGTTCGTCTTCAGGCAAACAAACACATTTCCCAAATGTGATCTTACTGTTGCCATTAGTTAAGGCACTGATAATAATGCTGTGTGTTAAACAGCATGACAGAGAGAGAAAACACAAGAGGATGTCATGACTTTTCCTTGTATTATGATCACTTTACCCTTCCTGGGTCTTGTTTGTAAAAATCAAACAAACCTCTATCTTGCACTCACATTTCAATACTGAGTCCCTTTCTGCATTCTGCATATAGTAGCAGTTTATTTCTTTACTCAAAGCCAGGAATTTTCACAGGGGAAGCAATAGTCCCTGGGCATTATGGATGAGCACTGAGGGAAGAAAGAGAAAAAAACAAAAGCTCCATCTCAAAAAAAAGGACTCCTGCTGCAACAGCAAACACAAAGGGAACCACAACCTGATGCTTTTCAAAAGTAGCCCTGTTTTAAGCTCCACACACCTCAAGGTACAGAGCAAACTGTGTACAATAGATTGAATCTCTATGGTAACCAAAATCATTTTATTCTTTCTTTTACCAAAAAAAGATTCATCTTAACATATAAATGTTCAAAATGTAGATTTGCAATCTTGTTTTGAAAATGTGGACACAGATCATTGCTATACAGCAGCTCAACCCCTTTGAAAGTGACATGACCTTATGGAAACTGGACACTAGACTGCTCTGATTCGAAAATTACTCACTATTCCACAGCCTCCTTTTCTTATTCTTTTGTATTGTCTTACCATGGTCTTCATACTTCCCACCCCCATCATTACCTCTAGTTCATTGGTTCATTACTAGTTTCTTGAATAGGAATTATTGTTATTTTAAATTCTAGTTTTCAGTTATCTGATATATTCTTTCAAGAGTTCAAACTGCAAGTGTCAGAACAGGTCTTTTGCTGTGTAACGGTTTCTAAAGCAGAGGTGAATATTCCTCCCTTTACTGTTTGGAAAATGCTATATTCCAATACGGACATTAAGAAATCTTTGCACCTCTTGGCCAACCCAGCACCTAACAATTTATTTCAGAAGCCCAAAAGTCATTTTAAGCAAGCAGAGGAAAAAAATTTTCAGCCTTTTCAAGTGAGCATTGTTCAATAATATCATCAACCCTTCATAAGAAAGAAGATTTGGAAAACATAGATCATATTAGTCAGTTCTACTCCTAACTCTGTTGGTCCCGTCTGGATCGAAAGGTTTTGAAATATTTTGGAGCTTTGCAGATTTTGGTCACTCAAACCATAACTGGGTCCATCACCTTGTTGTTCTAGTAGTAGCACCATGGAAGTCCCTGAACTGTTTAATGCAGCACCTGATCACATCCATATGTTAGCAATATTGCCCTGCAGTACTTTGTGCTATTAGAAAATAAACAGAAGTTTAGTTTAGATAAGTTACAAATGTCGGCTTTTTATCTTTGCAAACAAATCTAATTAAACCTGTGTATTTTTAAATGGTTTGGATGGTCTCCTTTCTGCTAAACGTTAGAAACTCTGAGCCTACATAGCTTGAGAAGAACTCAATAGTAAAAATACCCAAATTTTCACATGAAACCATTTAAGTTGTTTGCAGCTCATAATCAGCAGGACTGGGGAACTTATGTACACCTACAACCTCTAGATTTTAATTTCTAATTAATCTAAACAGTGAGATTTGCCTCCTCACACTATCTAGTTAACACAATTCTTTTTCTATCCCAGAGTTGCAGCTTGCTTTAGGGTCACACAATTACTGAAAATGCTGAAGGACTCACAAGCAGGACTATGATTTTCAACTGTTGACCTCTCAAACGTTTAAAATAAAAGGCTCTAAAATAAATTACCACAATAACAGATGTTGAGTGGAATATGCAATTTTCAAAAGGTTCATCATGCCAATTACAACACAGGATGACAACTACAGTCCAGCATTTGTATTTGATTTTCTTTTTAAATACTTTTAAGTAACAGTTTCTAGATTAAAGCATTGAAACTGTTCCAACACTGAGACTGATGCACAAAACCTCCATAGCCAGATGGAGGTAAATTACTTCCAAATCAGACCTGTGGGGAGTTGGCTTGCAGTTTAGAGTATGAGGGGGTGAGGGGAGATATCAGGGAGTGGGTTCTGATTTAATTTTACACAGGACAATTTTTTCAGTTCACATAGGCAATGAAATTAGGCTAGTTTCGATTCTGTTGTTTGTTGCAGGTATTGCTGCAAGTAATGGAAAAACATTATGTGAGCTACACAGATCAAGGAAGGCTACTCTGTTTCAAAAGTGACACAGTCTGCTTTTATGACATAGTCTATATTTTAAGATCAGTGCATTCAACACAGTTATTCCAGTAGCACCCTGTCTCTTAGAGCAAAGAGCAGAAGAAAATGTCATCCATACTAAGTATAGTTCAACGTCAATGAGGATGCTTCAGTTTGAAATTAAAAGTGAGTAAAGATTGTATAGAGTCCAAGAGATTTGAGCCAATACACTCTTACTCTTCCACGGCAAATAAAACCAGAACCTGGAGGTTGACACAATGTGGCATTAAAACCATCTTCCTCTTTTTGTACTAAATAACATGATTTGAGTGGACTGAATTTACTAGTTCAAGAGCCCACAATACTTTAATTCTAGTTGGCTTATCCAGTCAGATGGTTGGTATCCTAATACTCTTGTTTCTGCTGTCTTGATTTAAAAAACATCTATGTCTGTAACTAGGTATTAATTTTTATATTTTGATTTTAAGTCTCTGAAAGAAGGAGCAGAACTGACTAGTGCAATTCACAGAACACCAATAATAAACCACTAAATTAACACATGTAAATACTGACTTTTTGCCAGCAGTTCTCAACCTCTCAAATTGTTAAGTGTGAATTACAGTAACAAATAGATGAGGCAGGAAGGAAATAATTTTAATAATTACTGAATTATGTATATTGAGATAAGGCTTAGAATCTTGATGAAGAACCGTGGCCTTTTTTTAAGCACTGTATAGACAAGTAAGCAAAAACGTCAGTCACCGTGGCCAAAATATAATGGATGAATATTGGTAACTGCAGGCAGTTTCTAAGCAGCTCTTTTCCACAGA
Organism: Urocolius indicus; assembly: GCA_013401255.1. Classification (NCBI taxonomy): domain Eukaryota; kingdom Metazoa; phylum Chordata; class Aves; order Coliiformes; family Coliidae; genus Urocolius; species Urocolius indicus. Next base: position 322,286 of record WBNH01005426.1, read on the forward strand.
TTATGCATAAAACAACAACAGCAAAAGTAACATGTCTATGTAAAAAAAAAAAAACTAGTACTTTGATCCAATAAAGAACAACATTATACATTTTCAAAGTCTTCATGTAGTTTATCTTGTAATTATGCAGTAATGCTTGTTTATATGCAGAACCCTGCTTGGGATGGCATACAAATCAAACAAGAACCAATTTTTCTTTCACAGTTAGCTATCCCAAATTCTTCCTCAGTACAAGCAAGGGAAGAAGCATGTAATTTCATTTACAAAGTGCTTTCTATACTGCATTTGTTCTGCATTCAATGCCACAGGTGCCCTTGGTGCTTCACAGAGAGAAGCATGTCTACAGAATGCAGACACTGTAGTGTACCTGCTGGCTTGTTTCTGAAGTCTGGAAATGCACCTCGAAGTCTGGTTTCTATGATTTATATGAAATGAACACTACAGGATTTACTCATTCTTGCAGTGCCTCAGAAATGTCTATCCCCAGAGTGGCACACAACCTTGTGCAAAAGCTACACGTGGAAAAAAAACACAACAAGGTAAATGAGTAAAAAAAAAGAAGTAATTTTTACTGCATGCTGCTATGACCACCGAAAAATAGGGAGCAACCTTCACTTTGCCCAGTTCCACCTGTGAGGGTATGAACTGCTGCTGTGTTTAGTTAGGACTGAAGGAAATAGCTGAACGCATCAAGTGCCACTCAATCCTATGTTACTGCTGTTGATCAAATGAACCTGAGCAAGAAAACTCTTGTAGCTTCTTGCACTTCTTACCATAGCTTAGCACATAAGGAACTTATACTATAAACTTCTTTGGTAACAGATGTTACTTATGATCATTCATCTACCATTTCAATTGTAACTTTGAAAAATATACATAGCTTGCTTTGCAGGTTGTTGTTTTAAATTGACATTCAGTACTTGGTCAAAAAACCCAACAGACAAAATTGTATAAAAATAGACTGTCACCTAATCAGATCAAACCTCACGGGTGCCAATACAAGTCAAAGAGAAGAAAGCATGAGTCAATCTTCATCAGTATATTAGCAAATATATTTGAGGGCTTTCATTTTATTCAGTACTCACTGGCAAAAGACCAGAGTTCAATTGCTGCTAAAAACATAAAAGAGGATGGAATGGGACAGGAGGAGAAAACAGTAGATGGGAAATAGGTACACAGAAGATATTTATCTCTCCCTTTCTAGTCTACTTTTGTGTATGAAGAAACAGCTACTATATTACCCCAAAGTTTCATCTTCCTGAGCTAGGAGGACTTCACTAACCCTTCCCTAAGGTTGATCAGAACCACAGACAAACATGAGTGTGAGAAATATGAAAAGCTACATCCCAGATGCACCACTGGATGACCCAGTAACTGAAAGGTTGAGCTGTGGAAACATTGCTCCTTTCCCAATGGTATGATTGTTCAGTCTTCCCGCACAAAACAGAGCGACATGACAAAATTTGTTCTTTTTTTGCTACTTCTACATATACGACACTTTCAGAAAAGATGAATCTTCGTGTACCCACTGTGTCCTCCACACAAGCATGTTATTATGCATCCCTGCTGAGAGACTATGTTCATCTCAAGAGTAATGAGGAAGTTTCACACTCACCTGCTGCTCATACAGTAGACTTCCCTGCTTCTTCCCAGCACAGAAAAGAAGAAAGCTCTCTGGAATTTTCATTGGGTCCCAAGTGAAAAAGAGAACTGAACTGCAGCCTCTCACCTATAGCTCCCCTGTTGTAGTGTACATGATTCAAGCAACATAAGAGCATTAGTTTTTGCTCTAACAAGTTGGATTACCCAAGAGGTGGTCCTAAACTACCAAGGCTGGGCTGATTTTCGAGAGCATTGCATGTCTGCTACAACTCAAGAGGATTAGGAGTGAAAGCAAGAATTCTTATATTCCTATAGTTGTATTCCAGCATGATTCAAAGTAACTGCAAATTAACAAAGGATGCATGACAAGATCTTCCCTTGAAAAGTGACAGAGGTTTTGGTTAAATGGAAGTTATCTGCATTGTGGAAAGAAGCATAAATAGTAAGCTGTTTGTACATATTGAAAAATAGGAAAGTTAGAGTGCAATTGCTAGCATGAAAACACCTTTCTGAAATCATTAAGAAGCCTGCTACTTGACAGAGTAACTGGTAGTCCTGAAGCAGATGCACAGCTGGATGAGCACAAATCCTCTATTTTAAATTGGACTTATCCGGTTGCTAGTCAGACAATAATTCCAATTTCATAATTCCATTGCCCAGGCAGTACAACAGTGCTCACTAGAAATAAAAAATAATAATTCTCTTCCTCAAATATTGTTACGAAACAAACTGTCATGGTTTAACCCCAGCCAGCAACTAAGCACCAGACAGCCATTTGCTCATTTCCCAGCGCTTGGGAGGGGAGAATCAGGAGAGAAAAGTAGAACTTGGGAGTTCAGATAAGAACAGTTTAGTAACTAAAATGAAATAAATTCCAACAACAATGAAATATATCATTGTAATAAATATAACAAAAGCCAGAAGACAAAAAGAAAAAAACAACAAACCCAAGTGATGCCCAAGGCAATTGTTCAGCACTGATGCCAAACAGTGATCTATCGCTCGTTTCCAACTCTACTCAGCTTATATACTGCTCTTTGTGGGCTATGGTATGAAATAGCCCTTTGGCTATTTCCGGTTAGTTGGCCTGGCCATGCTCCCTCCTCACAGCTTCTGGTGCCCGTGTACCCACTCACTGACAGGGCAGGCCGAGAAGCAGAAAAGGTCTTGATGATGCAGACCCTTTTCAGCAGTAACTAAAACATCTCCTTATCAACATTTTCATCATAAACCCAAAACATAGTCCTGTAGCAGCGATAAGAAAGTTAACTCTATCACAGCCACAACCAGGACACAAACATACTGGTCTCTGAGCACGAAACCAACTCAAGTAAACAAAACTAAAAGCTACATTGTCATGAAATCAATTCTTCTGTCCAATTTTCAATCAAGTATCACTGCAGTTACTGTAAGCAGACAAGAGAGAGAATCAGAGAATGCTAGAGATGGGACAACTAATACAAATCTTAACTATCTCTGATGGAACCTGCTTTATCTCTGGGGAACCAACTTCACTGCAGTGTAACAGCAACCAGCTGTACTTTAAGACTAAAGGTTTTACCTACTGAGTGCAGATGCTGTACGTGTATTTTTCTTGGGATGAAAATTCTTACAGAGCCTGCTGGTTTCAAATCAAACCAAAAAGCAATTGATGTAGATATGCCTGCAGATCACAGTTGTCACTATGTCCCATAGTTTTCCATTTTCTTTTAATGTGACAGATGAAAACAAGCTATTCACCCCTATAGAATTTACTTTCTAGCTGCTCCTTCTTCATAAAAAAGCCCAAAACTAAAAATCAAAGTCTCCTATAAGATCACAATTAGCTACAGCTTCATCACTAATTGTGAATCATGTCTTTATGTGGGGAAATAAGCATAAAAAAAAAAAAAAATCTATAAACCTTAAAGGAATAACAGCAAAAACAAGAAGAAAGGTGAGGGGAAAGGAAGCTTAAACAAGGAAATCGCAACTGAAAATATTTAGAATAGCAGGAGCTTTGTTCCATAATATGAAGTGTTTTGCAACAAGAGCCTGTAAATATGTATGCCGGTATATGTTCTCTGTCTTGGACTCTTCAAAGGAACTACTTATGACAAGCACTCGCATGTATGCACATCTGGAGTTGGTTTAAATACAACAGGCAAGTTGCACCTTGCATTAGTAGGTAAATGTATAAGTGTACGTATGTGTTCAATGCACAACAAATTCCCAGTTTTCATTCTGGCTGATTTACAGACAGGAAGCACATGATGTCAGCAGATCATCCAAATGTGAAACAGACTGCCTGCTAAATAAAATCTGTTGTGGCTGCTGAATGAAACTAAGTTAATTTGGCATGTGGACTCCTAACCCAAGTTGCTCTTAATTCACAGACAAGGGAGTCTTGCTTACAAGGCATTCACATGGTACTAGGATGGAATGGAGATTCAAATATGTTCCATTCTTCCTCAGGAAAATTCCCCAAAGAGTGCATTGCACTGGAAAAAAAAAAAAAAAAAAAAACACAGAGCAACACGCCATCTGGAAGTGCATAGTAGCATAGATGCAAATAATCAGAGTTCAGAGTTGTGATGAGAATCCCTTTCTTTTCTCCCAGAGGCTCTCCCAGAGTTTTGTTTATTCTAACTAATTCAGTTAGAATAGTTAGAAAGCTGGTGAATGAATGCAAAATGGTAAACCCCAAGGACAAGCAGTCTGAGGTTTGTGGGGCATCTTTGTCCCTAAGAGCTCCAAATCCAGCCCTCCCCCACCATCCTGATCCACCTTGAGCACTGAGGTTGCAGAATTGCATAGAGTGGCTTCTCAGCTGCACATCAGCATGGTCAGAAGGCAATGAAACCTCATAATGCGCAAGACAAAAATGCCCTTCCACCTTCTGCCACTTCAAAACAGACAGGTATCAAGCTGTGCTTTTCCAGTTAAACGTGTAGGTTCAAATCTTAGGAAGTGAAAGTGTACCATAGGTAACAGCACACAGAATTGGAGTCATGCCTCAGGGAGTAATGGAAATAAGATAAGAGGGTCTTCAAACAGGAGTGGCATTGCTTTTTCACTGCAGAGCACATATTCAGCCTACACAGTACTGCTGAGGAGTTTCACATCAATGTCTATAATGAAGTCAGAAGGGAAATCCTTAAACAAAGTAGAATCTGGGGCAAGGAAAAGTGTTATCATGGTGACTTCAGTGTCCATAGGTTCCATAATTTAAGACTTCCAGCATACAGTGATCCTGATGATTAGCATCATCCCAGGGGCTGCACACATACATACTTGAGCAGCCTGTTTGATGCACAGTTCCTTAATGACAGGGTCAGCCTCTGCCTTAACAGTTATGCAATTGCCTGTGACCCGATGACTAGCTAAGATGATGTGAAGGAATGTGACATAGTCCATCCTCTTTTTTCTTAATTGTTCTGGGATTACCAAGTACAGGCTGGCAGTGTTTCAGAGTAACAGAACTTTGCAGTTTCTGTTTTTCAGACTTAGAAATACTAGTGCATGGTAGGGAAGCCAGAGAAAAGAGAATCAGACTACAACAAGTTCTTATAGAAAGCAAAAACAATTATATTGAATCTAAATTTAAGAAATGACATTTGAAATGCCCAGAAAATACACTCTGAAAAACATTTAAATATTTTTTCTGATATGCATGACTTTATATTTAATTAAAGCTGAGTACAACAGTTATTATGTGTTAAGCATCAATTTTTGAAGTACTGCAGTTGGAAAAGCTATACATTACATACCTACTGATTTCTGTATGCTAACTCATGCACAATTCTAACAAGCTTAAATAGAAATGTGAACATTTTCAATTTTAGGAAATTTTATTAAACTATCATTCCTATTTTCCATAAACTTCATTTGCAAGATTTGATTCAGTTCCCATTCTTCATTCATGTGGCTTGTGATGTCTTTTACATCATCAGCTTCTCTTGATATCACATAAATGGCACTTACCACTCCTTTTGCTACTTTGTAAAGAAGTTTTTCACCTCTCACCATCAACTTCATTACATTCAAACTAAATCCTGTCCAATGAAGACCAGCTCTGTACTTTGAAAACCAGAAGTCTGCAGGAAGAAAGGGTACAGGAAAGTTTACTTTTCAGATCTTCTCCTCTACTGCAGAATGAGCACAAAAATATCCAAAGATAATTGTTTTATAAATTGGGTATTTTTCAAGCCTTGTAAGTAATGAAAAGCATTAATGACAGCTTGACGGAGAAATCACTTAATTCTCAGCACTGTTCATTCAAGTTTCTTCTAGGCCACGGATCAAATTCAGGTCTGGGAAAATGACCAGGCCAGAAAGGAAATGCAACCAAAAGCTGTAACAACTCTAGTCTTTTATTAACAGACCAAAGAACACAGTTGGATTGAAACTTTAGAAGAAAAAAGAAAACTTTTTTTTTTTTTTTTTACATCTTATTGCATGAGATCATACATACAGATCTTGAAACAGTTTCAAACAGCATCGACAACCCTCCTCTGAAGAGGAAGAAATTGGACAACAGTGAAGCAAACTGGACATGCTCTGGAAATGAAAGGAGCAGGATGAAGAGAGCTCCTGAGTTTATGTCTGGTATTCTACTTGCTAGACTACCACAACTTCTCACTATTGTCATATTGTACTCAAAGAGATGGTATTTATTCAAGTAAGGCTTTAACAGATTAAGTTGTACGAGTGCAGTAACAGAAGAGAAATACATTGCAAACTAAATATTGTAAAAGATTGGAATAAACACCCTCTTTTCCAGCTCTTGTTACATGATATACTGCATCACACCATGAGATGAACTAATACTTTCCAGAAGTGAGGCAAGAAGCAAAGCCTAGCAAAATTCTATTTGGAAATATCCTACTTTTTATCCAGGTCATAATGTGTTTACCCATACATATTTCACAAAAAAAAAAAAAAACCAAAAAAACCAACTTTCCAGAGTTCCCCACCTACTAGAACATTGCTTATCTGAGAACTACTGAAAACCATTCATGACCAATACAGTCCTGCTACCTTCAACATCCTCCAGAATACGCATTCAAAAAACAACAAAGCATATTCTCCATATTGTGATGTGTGTGCCCATACAACATGTTTCTCAATTTTAAAGACAGAAACTTCCATCTTTTTCAAAGAACAGGTACCTGCATGTTAACAATTCAGCATTCCCTCACCCAGTATCACTCCTTTCCAGTATGAAAGTAAACAACATAATGTCAGTCGACAGATTCAGAAGTAGGTCTATGAATTCAGCAAGACTTCACTAGAATCTCTCAGAGCTTTGCAAGATTTCTATTTTTCTGATGTTTATTTGTAAAAGTTGACTAAAAACAATTTCTATGAGTAACCAGCTAGTTGGGGAGGTCCATTCAATAAATTCAAGGTACACTATAACCTACATTGAGAGGATTGCTTAGATTAACTGTTAAAGGCAATGCAGCTGCATCAAAAACTCAGTTTACTATTTTGCCTCTCACTTTTCAACACCACATCACTGGCATAGCATTCTGATGTGTTATTACTGTCAAACCTTTTAGCCTTTACACCTCCCTCATAATACCGCTTAGCAGCAAAGGGGAAAAAAAAGAGAACCAACAGGAATAAAGAGATCTATTAATAAAAATAGAGCATAAATCCTTAAGATTTTATAAATTCTTATTATTTTATGAAGATCCAAGAGAGATCCCTGTACATAAGCCTTTAGGTCCACCTCTAAAATATTTGCCTTTATCTACCAGACACCATTTCTAATAAACAAACTTCCTGTGCTTCTGATTCTGCTTTCTGCATGGTGACTTCACACTGACATTCTCTCAGAAGAAGTTTCTTGATATATTACCCATTCTTTCTAGCCAAGAGGCAACTTTCAGACAGTGAAACTGAATAATGAGCAATTTAAATCCTACTCTGCAGCATGGAATTTACTAAAAAATTTGAAGGATGAGGAACTATATTTTTTTGAGATAATATTTGCATGTATTTGTTTTAATGTTTTTTTTTGTTGCTGATCTTGTAGATATTAAAAACAGATAACAGTGATTGCAGCAATCAGGAAGGATTTTGTGACAACATTTTGTATCCAAATATGATGACACAATGACATGATTTGAGATGACAGAAAACACTAGATAAAGCAAGAAGTATAAAACAAACATGTGACTTGCTTTAGATTTAGGAGCACCACAGGAGAAACTCACACTAATTTCTCATATTTTTATGGAGCTATGAAAATAAATCCTGTAATTGCAGGCAAGGCTCTATCACCTGTTGCATACAGCTCGGGAAACATCAGAGCATGCAGCAACAAATTCACTGCAATGCAAATCATTTAACAATGGAGAAGCTGAGGTGTACAGACACTGTACAAAGGGAGGTGGCTTGGCTCCCGGGTGTCACGTTTCTGTTTGAAAGTCTTACCTCTGAATACAGCTTGCAAGGAATGAAATGACTCTACTTTGAAGAAAGGTAGGGATCATGGTTATTCTCTCCAAGCATAACCCACAATATCCCTGATGGAAGAACTTTTATACCAAGTTCGCTGTAAGTTTTAGCTTTAAAACAGCTCCTCAGAAAGGCTTCTGAAAGAAAAATGGGTTTCTATTCTTTTTGGTATTCTTCCTCAGTACAGAACTTTTCACGCCTTTATAGAGAACAGCGAGACACGCTACAAGCCGTTCTTTTGGTAGAAAGAAGTACATAAGATTAATTGGCTACCTTCAGGCACTGAAAGAGATGAGCATTTGAAATAAACATAAGGCTAAGAAAATGAGAAGTAATTAACCTTTTTGACTCATCTGTCTCCCTATGCTTGCAACTGGGCATGCAGCCTTGTCATGTCAAATAAAAAAAAAAATAACTGATACAGGTTCTGGTACTTTCATCAGCTCAGTATTCTTCAGTGTGCTCTATGAGATGAAAATAACACATATTCCTGTTCTGAAACATCACCGCCATGGATGTGAGAATAGGATCTATTTCCAAAAGACAAAATCCATCAAAAAAAAAATGAGTTCTTTATTACAAGAAAAGCTTTTGTGTCATATTTCAGTAACTGGTACAGGTGCATATCAATGAAAAGTGTGCTGCAATAGCCATTTTTGAACCAATGTTCTCTGTATGAGGTAACAATACACTAGGAGATTGGGAGCTCAGCTTTTTATCCAACCAATCCCCTGAATTTTTTAAATCTAAAATCAGTCAAAACTGACTGACTTACTGCAGGAATTGATTAGATCACCAAATGCCAAAAGGGAGTTTTGGGTAGAAATAGGATGAAGACTATTATTCAGTAACAGGCTTGCATTGAAAACCAGTTGAGACCACTATTGTTTAAATCATAACAGAAGGAGGTAAAAACCCTAAAATACTGCATTTTTTTCTGAGTATAGTTTCAAGATAAAATCCTGTTGTGTAGTCCTTTAGATTACTAGCCTCACACTTGGTTTTTCCATGTGAACAGAAGACTCCTTTCAAAAGAAACTGTTTTGTATATGGGCACATCTTGTTCTGTTCAAGAAGAAAAAAATAAAAGTAATAAATTTGTCATGTCACAATGATGTGCTGAGAGTACAATCCATCATCCAACACCAGTTCTAGGTGGAAAGACTGACAAACAGGCAAAAAACTTCTGAGCTAGTTGCCCAGGACCAGCATCATCTTCACTATGGCCCATCTACAGCTGCACAAGTGATTTCTCAGCCAAAAGAGCAGGATAGCAGAAATAGCTGGGATAAGTAACAGTTCTGAGACCAACAACTTGCTAGCACAGAAACAATTTTCCTCTCAGAAAAGAAAGTTGAAGAGAGACCTGTGAATTCCATGTAGTCCTCCAGTCACCTAACAAGCAAGGACTAAAAATCTTCTAACAATTGAACTGAAACTCGCTTGTCTAAGTGATCTTAAATTCTATTCCTATTGTACTGAGAGGAAACTAAAACCTCCTATGGGTATTTTTAGAGTGCACAATAAAAGTCCTTTTATGTTAGACAACAATGAAGCTGTAAGGGCACTCAGTGCTGAGAACCACAGGATTTCACATACATCCAGACTCCCTCTTGTTTCACCTTCACCTGTTTTCCCCCACCAGCCTCCAGAGTTACAATCTTATCCAACAAGAACTTTTTCCCCATATAATGTCCATTGATTAACAATCAGGAATCCCTACCAACTTACACAGATGAACCCCCCTAAAAAAATATAAGATCTTTTCAAACTAAGGTTTGACTGATTTGACTTCTACATAATCTCTAGTCTACTCAAGCTTTAGTTTTCCTGCTCAAAGAGACAGTCATGTTGTCCTGGAGAGCACAGCAATTCCTCTTGCCTGCCTTGTTCCCCTCCTGCATCACACACAGAGGGGAAAGATCAATGCTGTGCCTGCAGTGCAAAAACAAATAGTGACAGCAGGATTGCCAAGCTTTAAAGAGAGAACCTTGACAGTACCAATTCTACCAAAAAAAACCTAAAAAATTAAAAACCCAGACACACAACTTTTTCTTGTTATAGGTCACTAGTTTGAATTTTGTCCAAGTCACAGCACAAGGGTTATTACCATCTTATGCCAGATTTTGTGAGGCATTAAATGATCTAAAGCTCTCACAGTAGAATATCACCAACTTCGACCTCTAGAGGCTACTGTGACTTGTCTGGAAGGGGTGGATGCTTGCATTTAACTGCTCTGAGTAAAAACACATAGAAGAGCACCCTTACTATACCTGTCACTTTACATCCAGCTCTCCATAGGGAAGCTGAAGACCCCAGCGAGTAAGTGACCTCATCTCTCCTATAGCAATTGCCCAAGGACTGAGGCAACTCATGGACAAAACTTCAAGATTACACCTATATCTGCTTCTCAGCTTATGATTTTCCCTTTAGTTAATCAAAACCCTTCTACAGAGGCAAATGTTACTGCAATAAAACCAATAAAGCAAAAAAAAATAACACCCCTCATAACTATAAGGAAATAGGGCTAGTGGGGCTAATAAGTGCAAAGAGAACATCAAATTGTATTGTTGCAAGTGAGAGCTGGAGTTTCTATTAAATCAGAGGAAGGCAAAAAACAAGAATACTAAGTATGATGGAGTTGAAACATTTAAGTTTCTGTTAATATTTGTAATGCTTATTTCTGCATATATACACCATTCAATGGAGACAATATTCATACTAACATCTCTGACATTGTTAATCCTTGAAAATATTCAGATGTTTATGCCAATATTTAACTCTTGTCCATTGTTCCAGCCCCAGAATACAAAATACTGTTCTCAGCTCCTCATGGTTTAATATGAGAAAGCAATTAAGCACCACACAGCCACTTGCTCACTCCTCCCTTCCCCCAGTGGGATGTGGGAGAGAATCAGGAAAAAAAAAGTAAAACTTGCAGGTTGAGTTAATGACATGTTAATAGGACAGGAAAGGAAGGGAAAATAGTAGAAGAATACACTAAAGTGATACACAATGCAGTTACTCACTACCTACTGACCAATGCTGTGTCCCCACTCAATTCCCTTCAGTTTATATAGTGAGCATGATGTTATACAGTATGGAGTACCCCTTTGGCTCATTCAAGTCTGCTCTCCTTGCTGGGTTCCCTCCCAGCTTCTCGGGCACCCCCAGCCTTGGCTGGCAGGGCAGCCTCTGACTTACCATAAGCACTTAGCGTAGCAAAAACTAAAACATCAGCATCTTATCAACATTATTCTCATCTTAAAACACTGCACTGCACCAGCTACTAGAAGGGAAATCAACTTTATTCCAGACAAAAACCACAGCTTCAAAAAAGATCCCATTCAATCTTGCTCCACTCACAGGTTTCAGCTTTAACATCGTAAAACTTGAAGCAATTGGAAACAGGAACTGCCCAATAAGTAGCAACATTTGCATCTAGCTCTGGAAGATCCCCAGATACATGACTTACAGTCTGTAACATTTTTATAGATCATAAGGCTGGTTTAGACAGCTTTTATGAGATGTTTTAAAATTTATAAGTTTTCATTTTACCCTCCCTTGGAGTCCAGTTATTAAGGAAGAGAGACTTTATATGTAGCAGGGAACAAGAAAATGACCAGATTAAAATAAACAGAAAACACCCTATAGAGTATTTCAACTACTTCATTCTATAAAAGAGGATGTTTACTGGGAACACATTACAGTTTGGTATGACACAGTGTTTAATCATTCAACATACCTTTGAACACTTCAGAGTCCATGTAAAGCCTATGTTATACTAGATGACAAACATTAAAATTCATTCTGAGTATACAGTTCAAATTACAAACAACTTGAGAACAAACATTTTGTTTAACAAATAGGTTTCAATTGGTAAGCAAAGATTTCTGGAGAATTAGAAAATTTAACAAAAATGCAGGACCCTTAACATTACAGGTAAGTTTTAGGCTTTTTAATGCCATGAAGTACTGCAAGTTATTCCTGTCACATGGAAGAAATTGTACTTAAAAACACCACACACAAGCTCAAAATTACTTTAATAATCAGAATGGCTTCTCAGTTAATTCAAGGATTGTAAGTACCAAAGCATGAGGAGACTAAGTGGCTAAGGTTATTTACAAAGGAGAAAAGACAAATACCAATGAATATCTATGATGCTTCAAATAAATATGCGGCTTAATAAGAATAAAGTAACACACTGAGATTCTACTTTGATCAAACCAGCTTTAAGCTGCACTGACAGATTAGGATCTTCAACTTAATCACACATTTTCCTCAGAGGGTTTTACAGTTTTTAATAAATATTTCAGTATTAATAAGATATAGTCTCCATATCTAAGATACTTTATCTTAAGAATTATTTTTGTTTCTAGTTGAAAATTATGTTTTTATCTTATTAACTTCATTGGGTTTAAAATCCCATCTATCTTATTCTACTAAGGTAGCATTCACCTCTTCAATAGCTCTCACCTCTGTATTTTAAAAGAGCAGTTTGACAACTATAAAGATAATAAAAGTGTCTTCTTTTTAAACAGAGGAAATAGCACTTAGTGTAATTATTACCTTAAAAAAAACCTGTAATAACTTACTCTTATATTTATGTTTCAAATAACTTCATATCGATTTTTCAGCAAGTTTCAGACAATTCTCAGAAGCTATATTTTCAAATTATATTTAATAGCTTAACCCACATCATACCCCTAATCAATCACAGTAGTTTCAAAGAATAAGTTTTCATCAAAAGCAAATAGACTCAGCATTTGATAAAATCTACACTATATGTAAATGCAATGGCATTCTTCACACTAAAGATAGGCCAATAACATTCCCACAAATAGAGTTTTGTGACAATTCCAAGTGCTGTACACTGGAACAACTTTCAAACAAGCAAATATATTGTTAGAGGAGCAGTCGCTTATTATAAGCGTCAGCTATTGAAGGAAAAAGATTTTTCCAAATTGAGAATATTAAGAAAAAAAATAATTAAAATAAGTTAAATCTCTAATACAAATATTAACACAGCTACTCTTTAAAAAGCATTTCACACCAAAACAGAAACATACAAAGGTCTTAGTATACTCAGGGAAGCAGCAAGTACCTTGAAAAAAAAAAAAAAAATCAGCAAAGGCCAGTATTTGCAAGGTAAGCAAGCATTGCTCTCCACTCACATGGAAACTGTGCAGTAAAAAGCAGATACAGAACAGGTAATAGTGACAACATGCAGATATTCAAGACTTGGAATATCTAAAACAAGCCTTTGTCTCAGTTTCATGAACCCATAGGTCAAACTAGGTAACACATTAACATCAAAGCTACCTCAAGTCAGTCTCTATAGCTTTTGGCTCCAAAAAAAAAAAAAAGAATGACATTTTCCCTCTTCTGTTCATATGAACAGCAAAAATCAATAGAGAAAAGGAAGAGGAAGATACAGCTAACTTTTAAGTCAAGTTTGGATTAAAGTTCAAACTTACATTTTGGGATGTAAAACTCCAGTAGTACTCGCTTATTTATCCAGCCTATTTTATACATCCTTTCACTTGTGGCTCCTTTCCTCAGGAAAGATTCAAAAGGATGGCTAGACCAACAAAGTTCAGAGATAAGAGATTCCTGTTGACTTCACACAAGGTCATAACTTGCACACCTGCTCAGCAACTGGACAAATACCACATGGACTATCCTGGAGCACATTGGGCATGAGAGGTCTTCAAATCTACCAAGTCATCTCTCATCCAGTTTAAATATCAGGAATAAGTTTTAGGCACATAAGCCTGTTCATTCATTACTCAAATGCATTAAATTTGCATTACTTATATTTATTGAACAAAGATAACAGTCACATTACAGGTTATTCACTGCCTTTTCAAAAGACAGTTAATAAAACTGTATGTAATGGCACACTCCTTCAGATATCAATGTGCTCTCTCTGTAATAGTAATAAACACCTCAGAACTGCAGTCTAAGTGCTTAAACTCTACAAAATCAGGATCTTTCAAGGTCACACCACAATTCTGGTAGTACCCAAAACCAAAAAAAACAAACCCTTCAGCTCTTTCAGACCAGATCATACAGTAAATATTAGCACTTGATTGTCTTCATCTCGCAATTACTATCAGAGATAGTTGAAAAACTGTGACTGTTTCTCAGTGTTCAGTCCCCAAGAACACAGGAGTTATGCAGCACATCACAATTCATCTTCCAATATTGTATCCAAGACAATGTGTTGTGCATAAGCACTAACTCTAAATACACCTTGCATGTGTGCAGAACATGCCAGTTCACACCATGTAACAGTTGAACATTTTACATTCAAGGCTCTGTTGGACTCATGAGTACTTTATCAGTTCAGCATCCAAGGCTCTCAAGCACTCTGAAACACTTGTAATCTGCCTCATACATTATTCTATGAAATAAGAAACTCTATGTCTTTCCTACTGCTTTATGAGAAGGCTAGGCTTTCCTTGGCTCGAGTAATACATTAATACTAAAAATACTTGTTGCTTAAGTGCTTACCAAAAAGTTAAAAACTGAATTATCTTCAATCCAGTCTACTGCAGAATACTAGTAAATATTTTTTATTATAAATGGAGGCTATTTCTCTAGTTACATTTCCTTTCCAAATAAGGAGTTTGTTTTGTTTATAGCCTTACTAACATCATTCAACATCAAATACTACAAAAGACCCCTACAACCTCCATCTGTCATGCAGTTCAAAGACAAGACAGCAGTAAAAAGTTGGTATCAACAACATATGATTTTGAAGTACCCTAGAAAAACTTTTGAGGTAGAGAAATATTTATCACATTTGCTTTTGAACAACATGACTTGAGGCCACAATTGCTCAGAAATGAAATAATTTAGCAAGATAATCAACCAAAAAAGCTTAATTAACTACAGATATGCTGTCTGTACAAATCAGATGTTGCAGTCCACTTACTGCTTTCACAGAACATACTTTCTAAAACGTCTGGAAAAAAAGTGGGAATCTCAGCTCTTCTAATGGAGTTTCACAGGGAGAGACGGGGTGGAGGGTGGCAGGTTCAGATGCTTGAAGACTACAGTCAAGTGTCATTTCCCATGGATCTCTGCCATGACAATAGCTGATTTCGGAACCTAAACCACACACATTTCAGTAAATGAAACAGCTTCCATCATCAAGCATACAAGACTATCCACCTGTCCTAAGTTTCTGTTATGTTAAAAAAACCAAGGCCTCCTCCAGGTTCAGGGACTCCTTAACAGCAGGGAATGCAAACCAGGCACTTGGATTTTGCCTTGCTGACAAGTTCAGCTAAAATTAAACAAGACTAGAAACTACAAGGGGAGAGGAAATACATATGCAATCACAAAGGAATTGCCTTTGGAAAACAAGTTAAAAACAAATGTAATATGAAAGGTTTCTCCTAGCTAGTAATTAGCATAGAGCATAGTGTAATTATAAGGCAAAAACACATATGTTGTGTATGCTACAAGTTCTCATCAGAATTGTCTTGAATTTCACATTTATGTAAGTGCATGTATGTATACACTTAAACACATCTGATTTAAGCACATATAAAAACCACTTCTTTTGTCTAGTCAGAATTATTTCACTTCTAAAAAAAAAAACCACATAAGCCTGAAAAGACTGACTAAACAAGTCATTTCATGCAAGAAAAAATGGTAATCAGAAAAAAAAATACAAAAGGAAACATTTTAGCAAAAGAAACTGAAATTTAATTACTTCACCCAGGAATTACTTCTACATACTTTACTTCCTTCATAATCAGTAATGTTCTATGTTGAGACAAAAAATAATTTGTTGTGCATTAAAAAAAATGAATCATTCATGAAAATACAATATCATAATTTCCAGTGAGGATGCATAGCTCTATATTTTGACTGACAGTACTTTCATCTAGTGGTGCTTTCACAGTTTTCATTCTAGGTTAAGATATGAAAGGTCTTACAAAAGTTCTACAAAAAAGGTTACTAGCATGGATCTCTAATTTTTCCAGAATGTTGGATTCCTGTTTCCTCTAGGGAAAACAGCTTTTTGGCATTGCCAAAGGCATAGTCCAGTCTCACAGTGAAAGGACACCAGGCACATCAAACTGCTCTCAAACTACAACCAACATACAAAAAAGAAAAAATAAAAAAACCACAATCTCTCTACATGGATAAATCTATCCCTCCCCAGTTACAATGGCACAACAAATTCCCAGAAAAAAAAATATATTGCCCAGGAGGCAGATTAAAAAGAATCTATAAAATATGATGAAAAGTAAAATTGGAAAAGAAGATAGGAAGATGGAAGCAATAGTCCGAGAACCTTAATTGACAAGTTTGGGCCTGGCCTCACCCTCCCCCTCATTCCTTCATCTGGATTTCCTTAATCTTGTGGAATTCAAGTTATCATTTTGTTCAAATATTTTTATGAACACAGTCATGAAACTGTCACAGAATTCAATTAATCTCCATTATTAATAATGTGACTCGTGATGCAAATTGCTAGAGCAGGGACTGGGTCCTGCGAGCTGACTACCAAGGTTCTTGAGTCATTCTCTCTCACCTTTCTCAGTCTAGCAAACATAATTTGCCTGAAGTGGAACTCGTCCATGGGAAATACTGAAAGCAAAACAAACCTTCCCATAATCACAAAGCCGGCATTTACCTCACTCCTGGAAGAGTTGACAGATGTCTAAATCTCAAATGAGAGATTAAAAGACACTTCTCCTATATTGCAGGAAAGCACCCTAAATGTTTCACTGACTACTGTCTCATGGAGAGGTGCTGTCACAATCATCCTTTATCCTTCATGACCAGTAAGAAAGGTGATATTTTCATTTATCTTCATTAAAATCAAAATATAATTAGTTTTATTCAAATGAGAAGCATTTCTATACTGATGCTTTCAGTTCACCTCAGTAGATACTTCACACCTCTCCAGCCCTCA
Source organism: Urocolius indicus (assembly GCA_013401255.1). NCBI lineage: Eukaryota > Metazoa > Chordata > Aves > Coliiformes > Coliidae > Urocolius > Urocolius indicus. Next base: position 339,273 of record WBNH01005426.1, read on the forward strand.
GTTTAAGTCCCCAATGACCCTTTTCAATTGCACAAAAACATAAAAGTAAATTCATTCTTTATCTCTATTAGCAAGTAACACCACACTGAAATCTTACTCTGTAAGCAGTGACCCAACTGGTGCTGATCACCAAATGCTCACAGAGAAGGAAGACTAACACTGATCGAGTGCTATGGGCTAACTGCCTCTTAACAGCTTTAAGTGCACCGCCAGAAAGCATCTTCCAGTTTAACTCCACCTGAAAAGGCCTAAGTTTGCATAGTTGGAAATTATGGCATGACACAAACCATGAACATGGACAATGGCTGGTTTCAAAATCATCCTAGTTACTCAAGCTCATGTACATACACACACACACACTACAGTCCCAGTTGCGATTTCTTTTTTTATTGTGAAGTTCACCTAAGAAAATGTGCATGGTATCTCCATCTTCATTTATACCTTACAGATCACTTAGATGTGAAACAAAACCTCCCTACTCCAGTACAGCTCTCAGATTACTAACCATTACTGATTTTTTCAGGTGGGTAGCAACAAAATTGCAACCAGATGTCCAAGGGCAATCAAGGGAGACTTCAGGGCCTTGGGAATCAATGGTTAAGGGATCAGGAGCACTCTCCTCTATCCCTCTAGTTACAGGGGAAGAGGAGATAAGGAACAGGAAGAGACAACAAATCAGTACCTGGACCCAAGCCTGATGTTACTGTCAGAATTTTGATTTTCTTGATCATGAGGCAGTTTACATGGCACTGGAGTGAAAGGGACAAGATACTCCTGTCTCAAAAAGGAAGAAAAATCCAAAGGAGAAGTATCATGAACTGCTTCCAGAGGTCACCACTGCAGCCACTTCCCTTGCTACCAAGAAAAAAGTGATCCTGCTACTGTTGAAGCCAGTGGTAGCTTTCTCTATTGATTTCAACACAAGGTCAATTTTCCTACCAGGAAGCTGCGATATTCCACAGTGTTCAGAAAGGAGAATGTCAAGAGAAAATATCCAGGTTTGTTTCTGTCCTACAGTGATGGGAGCAATCAGTCTTTTCACTACCAGGCAGTTCAATCAGAAAAACTGCTGCAGATGCAAAAATCTTCTCAAAAGAAGAAAATATTTTTTCTTTAGCCCAAATAGCCCAGTATCATAACTTTGAGAAAGCCAGAAGGGCAGAATTTTTGCTACTCACCTTGCTAAAAGCAGGATCAGGACTCTTTTTTTGCTTCAATAAGTCCTATTCTCCTTCAATATTGAATCAAAACAATAAACAGAAAGGCAATACCACTTATTTATATCATCTCTAAAAAATGTCTATAAAATATTTATGGTAGTTTTCCTAGACCTTTCCCCCCCTCCAAATACTGTTTTTTAAAGATTTCCGAAGATAATGGAACTTTTCACAAAGGGATGGAAACTCAACCTACAATCACCTGAAAAGATGAAAGCCTTAATAAATCGATGATGCCAAACAAATGCAGGCCGTTGTTTGCCCTCCACATCTGAAAGCTCAGTTTCTCAAGTTTGTCAGATTCAAGAAACACAATCCATTAGATGATGGAGGAAATGAATCCTGCTACATGTAAGTAACATAAAAAATTCATTTGAGATGCTGGATTTCATCTCAAAAACGTAGCCCTTTTCCAGGGGGAAGTAATAAAAAATAATACCATTTGCTTTAGCATAATTGATACTTCATCTGGATATGTTGTTCTTCATACGTTGCTAGATTTTATTTAACTCTGAAAATTGAAATCTGTACCGTACTGTCTTGATCTCTGCACAAAGTAACATACCGGTAAGCATACATAATTTAGTAATTGATTGAAGAGATTCTGAAAATAATAGGAAGTAAATAATAAATATTTCATTTAATAAATAATAAATATACGGGTAGATGTTGACCTGATGCAGGGTGAGCTTGAGAAAGACATGATTCATCAGCTACGTCTATCAGTAGTCCAGGGGGACGTTTGAAGTTCCAAGTATGAAGGGGGTATTCATTTCTTCTTCCCTGTGTGGATATACAAGTTCCAGTTACCTGGTTCAAGACGTTTTGCATCTCTGAACCAGGCAAAACTACTTATCCCCCTGAAGGTTACACAAGTGCTGCTTTCTCTGTTTCACAAAAGAAAGCAATATGTTTAGATTATTTTTAAAGAAAAAAAAAAGCCAAAAGTATCAACCACTGCCATCAAAATAATAGACATGCTTCACAGTGGCCTAACTCCAAACAAAGGGCTAAAGGAGAGCAAATGTCGATACAGTGATGAAAGGTTAGTCAAGGTCATAAAGGATAAAATCTGTTTCCCAACTGGGATTCCACAATAAGCACGGCAACTCCTTTAGAAACTTCTATTGTGAGCTTCTTACGGAAATTCATTTACTCTCTGAAGGTAGGGGGCAGTCAATTCGTTTACATTTGTTAAATTGTGCTGGGACATCTAGATTGCAGTGCTACAAAATAAGAACCTTTATAATAAACTTTGATATGGTCATGACAATTATGCTGTTTTATTAGCACTAGACATGTTTATCCCAAGTATAATATAAATGCCTCATGGTATAATTTTGAAACTCTCTCTAACATTAACAGATCACAGTCTAAAACCCTGAACCAAGACACATTCAGAACATGCATTCTAGAGCCTGTGCCAACATCCACAAAAAGAGAATGAAAATATCTCATTTTCCACTTTCACTGACCTTTCTCTTCTCTTCACCTGAACTGTAGTAGAATCAATATCTTACAAAATCAGAACCAATTCTCATAACCACAGATTTGATTTGCTCATAAAACAACAGAATCTCAACATAAATTGTACTAATTTTTCACCATAAAAAAAGCCTTAAAAGGAATTCTTCATCCCCGCTACTACTTTTTAATACCAATTTATGTAAGCCATCTAGAAAAGCAGACAAAATTGCATATCAAGCCTCTGGACCTGAGCAACTGGAGTATTGCCTACATCCATTATTGCAACATCCATTAGTGCCTCTGTGCTCTACAGAGATCCAAGATGGTGAATACTTTCCCCAGATTTGAGGTAGTGGGAGGCAGAAATAACAAGAAAACTATACTTGAAATTTGTTGGGTGATATCATGGCATCAGATACCCTTTACCCCTCTCAGGCTCTTCCCAAGGTGCATATGCAGGAGCACTGTCTCCTCAGATCCTATCATCATAATCTCTCTTTAGTCCCCATCATTACCCATCTGAAACACTCTATACAAGTAGCTTACATAATACACTTGGTGATGAAACAGCTTTAAAAGAAAGGTTTATACTCAAAAAACTGTGTTCTAATAACCAGGAAAAAATGCCCAAGTTTTCACTACCAAAGATTACTTTGTTAGTCACCACATTGATGGTGTGTTGCACTTAAGGGTCTGAGGACTGAGAATCATAAAATGGTAGGGTTGGAAGGGACCTTTAGAGATCATCTAGTCCAACCTCCCTGCAGAAGCAGGTCACATAGGAACATGTCCAGGCGGGTCTCCGAGGAAGGAGATTCCTCCCTGCGCAGCCTGTGCCAAGGCTCCCTTACCTGAACAGTAAGATAGTTTTTTTTCTTATGTCTAAAGGGAACTTTTCATGTTCCAGCTTCATCCCATCACCCCTTGTTCTGTTGCTAGGTACAACAGAAAAAAGGGATGTCCCAACCTCCTGATATCCACCATTTAGATACTTGTAAATATTAATGAGATTCCCCTTCAGTCTCCTCCAGACTAAACAACCCCAGTTTCCACAGCCTTTCCTCATAAGGAAGATGCTCCAGTCCCCGGATCATCTTGGTGAATGCAAGCTTAAAACAATTAAAACACAAGCCATAAAGCTCCATTATCATTAATGCCAGCAAAACCTCTAAATTCACAGTCTGTTTGAAAATGCACTCTCCTTTCTAGATGCAAACAGCAAAGTCCTTATGTGGTTGCCAAGAAACCAATACTTGCTATTCACAGAGTTCACATTTGAGAGATATTTGCACTTACAAACATTTATGAAAGCAAAACTGAAGCAAATCAGAAAATTATGATTTGTCGGTATCATCCTAAAACAAACCACGCATCTCAAACCTCCTATCCTCAGATTATTATGTTAGCATAGAAATGTTTGTGGACTTTTGTTCCAACTGTTTCTCTGAAATACCAGATTGATTACTCATGTACTCAGCCACACCCAGACTTTATGGGTTTCCCTGACATCTCTTCATGAATTATGCCATGGTCGCTAGGGTCCTCACCAACACACAAGCTCTTCTAACTCGTTGCCCCACTTTGTGGATTACTGCACTAGTTCACTGATTAAATCCAGAGTTAATCATGATTATTGTGCCGTAAAGCACCTTGGGAGGCATGACATGAAAAGCACTAAAAAAATGCAGTTGATTTGATTACTCTATATCTTCTCAAACCCATTTACATAAGACTATCCTTTATTACATTCAATGTTACGTTTCATACAAACTCCAGGCTCAGGCCAATTTTCACATGCTGTTTTTAATTATTAATATTACTGTTTGGAACTAGAGATTTGTGAAGGTTGGGTCCTCTTTGTGCTAGGCCCTGTACAGACAGAAAATAAATAGCAATTCCTGGCAAAGACAATTCACAAAGACAATTCACAAAGTGTAATAGCCAGTAAAATTCAAGAGAGACAAGATGAAACAACTGAGACAGAAGTGGAAAGAAACCACTAAGTAAATGAGAGACTATTCACATACCAAATTTAAACAAAATCAGGTTGCTGCTTTTTAATTTTCCCAAAATATATGTATTCACTAGCTCTCAGTCAAGTGATGCTGGTTTTATTTTATATATCCATTCACCTGTATGAGATTAAAAACAAATAAAATGTATCTCAAGAAAAGTTACAGGTGGCTCTGCAAGTCTAAATCTAATGACTGGGGATTTCTGTGATTCACCAGGCCACTACTAGATTCACCTCATAGTATCTCATTGCAACAGAATACTTCCTATAACCTATATGATAACTTTCTGTTGTTGGGATTCCATAGGTACATACTTTAGAAAAGGTTGTGCTCCTTGACACTTTCACTGTCCCAGAGCTATTTTGCAGTTTATTAGGTGATCGTTACTGCACTTAAACAGATGTGCTTGTTCAATTTCACCTTTTTATACTTTTTTCCACTTTTTCCTTTCTGTACAGTTTTGTCTAATAGGGGTGTTATTGCAGAGGTATAAAAAGGAAGACAGTTATTACTGAGTTAGTCAGAGGGGGTAAACGTGTGAATTGTGAATAGCAAAACCCCGTGTAGTGTTCTGCAAATCTTTCAGGAATGATCAGTGATCCAGAAAGAGTACAAGGCTTCAGAAATTATGTGATATACCAAAGTTTTCCTAAGGTGCTTTTCAACACATTCTTTAAAGGATGAGATCAGACAACCTTCCTCCATTTAAACAAAAAGCTTTTCCCAGTGGAACAGATGTCAGTAAAGACTGCTGACTGCATGTCCAACATTATGTACATTAGATGACATTTCCTTTCCAGTATGCATTTGCATACTGTCTTAGCTCAGTTACACCGACTTACCAGTTCATGTATCCTGAATCCATGCATAACATCCAATTCTTATTTAATTTTTATTAAAAAATTTGTTGAAAAAATAGTCCTTTCTCTATTTAAATTTGGTTGTGATTCCTAGCAAGTTATATTTACCACAAAATATGACTAATTGTAACTAAATCACTTTAAGTTGACAATAGCATAGGGCCCTGCAGTAATTGGGAAAAAAAAAAGGCAGAAAAGCAAGTGGAAATTGTAAATGCATAAAAAGTGTGTTCTTACTTATCTGATTAGTCCTGCCAATCTTCATGTATTAAAGTTGTATACATACAGCTTTATCCTAGTCACTATCTTAAAACGTACAGGGTTTTAAGAGTAACCTCTCTAAATATGTGACAAGCAAAATTCTGCTCTAGCAAGGAAGAAATATTATCTTCATGTTTAAGAAAGCAAATGACGGGGGAAAATGAAATCAATTAACACCACTTGTCTTTACAAGTCACTGTGGTTCCTCTTTTAATGTTTGTAGTTATTAAGGCCTCCATCTAGAGCATATCAGCAGAAAAGAAATATAAAATGATACCTTAAGAGGTGATGACCAATGACTTGGATTCATCAGTTTTTAATTATTAGACATAGAAAGAAGGAGGAATAGGGGAAGATGTTATTGCAGTAATTAGCAGTCCAGGTTTATTGGTAAAGGATGTTTTTATGCAGTGTGAAATAGCATTCTGTACCATAAATCAAGAAAATATGCTCATATGCAAAACAAGTGAGGAATTTCTCTGTAACTTTTTTATATAGATATATGAAGAACAGTAATAAAGCAAAACAAGGTAATTTTATTACTGATTTACCTATTCAGCAGCTAAGCCAAGAATGAATTCAGTTTATTAGGTATGTTCTCACAATGGAATAACAGCCAAATTTCTTTTATATCACAGAATGTACTCTTTTAAAATTATCAAGGTCACGCTTTAAACATACTTTTCTCCCTCCAGTTGTACCTGTATCTGCCTTTAAAGCATTCAAAATGAGCAGTGCTTTTATTCAGAAGTCCTCTAAGTAATGGCAGATTCATCACTGTTCACCATAACAGACATTAGCCAAAGTGACTCAGCAACTGGCCACTCGCTGGCTGAAGAAAGCTGAGTCACTGCTTCTGATCTAACAGAAATGTCCTGCATCAGATTCAGAATCTACATCAGTATGTTGTTTACCAACCCAAGAGGAAAATAAGTTATTGTCATGAGTCACAGAGGAAAAGAAAAAATACCACAGAAATGAAGATGAATGTTAGGAGCCCAGAACAACCGGAAACAATAAACAAAACTCTGACACACAGAGAAAGCAGGAATTGAATGCCAGGAAAAGACAAATACTGCTATAGATTCAGATGTCTTTTTCTGACAACAGCCACAAAGAAAAGTGTTTGCTGACAGCTAAATCACACAGAAAAATCTTCGACTGCTCTCTATTTCAGCCTGGATTATTAGATCATATTGAACTGTGCAATTAGATGACCATCAAATTAAGTACAGTAAAAGTTGAAACTCACTTAATATAAATATAAATATGCTAAATTAAAGGGTTTTCTCACCAAAAATCAATAGTGATATAATTGTGTATCACTTTAACATCTAAGATGACACATTTCCTTTCCGTTTAAAAACTGCAGATTTGCCATGATTAAAGAATCAACTCAATAAAGATGAACCTTTTGGAGACAGTAAGGAAGGAGCAGTCAGTTCTGGTTCTGGCAGACAGAAACTCATCGCCAGCAAAATGAACTGAGGAAGGAGGGTGTTTCCAGCACATCAACTGAAAAGTATAATCAAGATGCAGATTATAAGCATGCTTGTTCTGAATTATTCATGAAGCATAATTTCTACTGTTGCTCAGATAATTAGAAGGCTTTCAACTCCAGTTCAGATATCTGTTTTGGGGCATTTTTTCATTCTCAACTCTATTAAGCTAACAGAGTTTCAAACATTGACATCAAGACAAGAAAGCTAGAAATACAAAATCTGCTTTCATCAGCCAGTAAGAGCTCAAGATTTCTAGTTTCCCAATGCTAGTCAAAGTGGATGAAAACCCCAAATCACTGCAGAGTGAATTTCTGAGGAAACATCCTAAACTACACCTCTGTAATACCTTTGGTCAGGAAGGAAATTTATGGAAAAGGCAAACAGTGGGCAATTTCAAAGAATACCTTTAGGGCAAAACATTTAACATCTACTCACATATTGTTTTGACTCTGACCTTTGTAATTAAGGAAAAATAATAAAGCAGACACATCCTGATCAAAACTTTACTGCTGACTCTGCTTAATTACACAACTGCTTGGAAACTGATGACAGTACTCATCACAGAAGTCACAGAATCAGGAAATCTTAAGGGCTGGAAAGGACCTCAAAAGATCATCTAGTCCAGCCTCCCTGCCAGAGCAGGACCCTCTAGAGTAGGTTACACAGGAACTCATCCAGGTGGGTTTTGAATGTCCCCAAAGAAGACTCCACAACCCATCTGGGCAACCTGTGTCTATGTTGACAGACTTTAGAGAGACCTGTTATTTTTGTGCTTTTTGATAGGTTAGTTTATTAGATTAATTTACATCTTGCATTATGTGTTAATGAATGTCTTGCGTTCCACAAAGATTGTAATGGAAGATGATGAGCTCTCAGATGTAACATTCTTCTTCTCAGTGGACTTAGAAAAACAAAAATCTGACAATAAAATGAGTGTCACCGATATGTTGATGAAGCATAAAAAAGTCTCCTGAATGAACTAACTCAATCTCTTGAGAGAGAGAGAAAATATTTCCCCATACAACATCTGAAGGTTTGTCTTATTTTTAACTCTTCTTCAAGTTCTTTATTTTCCTAAGTCCTTGCTGTTAGAAACTGTGTATTTTTTCATAAGGTACACACTACTGGTTCCTTTCCAATTTCAGGCTAATATTTTTTCATTCTAAAAGTCTGGCCTTAAAAATTTGCTTCACTCATTGGTGTTACAGTAAATATTTATATTACTAAGGAGGTTTAAAACCTAATCTAAACTTCTCACAGACTTTAGATGTTGTAAAACATACACGGCTTTATTTTGCACAGACTGCTCAGCAACTGTCAGAGTGTAACCCTTTTACGTGGATTAAAAAATGACAGAAACATGAAATATCCTATATTCTCATCAATCACTTCAGCCATCCAGTCACAGATCATTTTTTTCAATCACCTCTATAGGGGTTTTGGACTCCAGAAAGATTATCTATAGCAACACTTAAGAAAATCTGTCTGTTCCATAATCCTTTAAAATGATTGTTTACTTTGTTCTAAAACACGGTGGTCTGCAAATCCTATTTCCTGGAGTCTTTCGCTAACTGAGGTAGGGAAAAAGGGCTCCAAGATTGTTTCAATTTTAAGTTATTCCAAGTCAGAAAGGTACTAAATATCACGTAACCTCAACTCCTGTCTGCAGAGTACTCCTAAATTAAAAATCTGCTTCTCAGACATTTGTGTATCTGTCTATTTGTGTGTATGTGTGTCTGTGCATACACACAGCCTTCTGGCCAAGTAACATTCAGGTGATTACATTAAGATGATATTACACTCACTCAAAACTTTTGTGGCTCCTTTTATGTCAGCAGAAGAAACAAAGAATTTTAGACAACAAAATATAACAATTAAGGTTTAAAGAAAAGTAGGAAATTTGTAAATAGAATTATTTGGCAACACTATTCTTGACTCCTGCAAAATCATGTCAGTGGCAGTCATAGAACTGGCTGACATCTTCCTCTAAAAGTCAGTAATTTACATTACTTTTAAAGCAATAATAACAAATTTCTGTTTCTTTTGGAAAAGAATAAACATCACAAATAACAAACTTTGATCCTTTCCTACCATACCCCAGAACTTCATTTCTAGACATTGACGGGATGTAGACATGATACAATATTCATTTTCTATTTAACAGCAATAAAGCTGTCTGGGCTGTTACAAAGCTGCAAAACCTCAATGGCCTATGGTACTTAGATGTGTATTTTTATGACTGTCTTCCCCCTAGTTCCTGGCATTGAACAGACACACATTTATTCTTGTGGTACTGTCCAGAGACAAGGAAACATTGCCTCCAGTTTACAAAAGAACCACAGGGCACTCTAGCCAACATTACATATCATGTATTTTTGGTAGAACGGAGAGATTCTTGTTAAGCTATCAAGTCCCTGGGCTTTACTCACTAAGTTAAGAAGGCTTAAAACACAAAAATATGCTTTCTCCCTCCACAGAATATAGTACATTTGTGCAACACAATTTTAATGTAGTGGGTAGACCCTAAACCTGTCAATACATTGGCTAAACTAGAAATATAAAACCAAGTTTTTATAAATCTTAAAGTCTTGGATATCACCTACAGAGACAAGAGGCAGAATAATCTGGACTGCAACTAAATTCACTCTTCTTAGACACTGTTACCAGTGTCTAAAGTTGCTCGTTGAATCCAACCAACCAGATTCTACTGTAATCTCAAATTCAGATGTATTTGCAAGTTAGCATTCGAGTCTGGGACATGGGAAACTGAGTTGCTACTCTCTGCACCACTTGTCACATCTTGGAATCATAGAAT